>LPNX010392854.1:0-27952 GCA_001517045.1 Pseudotsuga menziesii | reverse complement strand
GGATCGAGAGAGGATATATATATATATATATATATATATATATATATATATTTATATTTTTATATTTTTGGATTATATGTTTTAATTACCTACCCTTATCCCTTTATAAGCGGTATAATGGTTATGAAACCCTTGCTTCTGGGTAAATGGGGTAGGCTGGTGCTGCTACCTTTCTCTTTGTGTGGTAACCTGCTCCTGCTTTTGCATCTTGGATTGCGACTGGAGAATCTACTACTGGATGATCTATAGGGGTAAGCTATTGGGTCTTAATCTCTAACTGGCACTTGGTCAACTTCAATGAGTTTTTAAGGTTATATGGCTAGATTGTAAAGGAAAAGGAACTTGGAAGTTATAATATAAACTATATGAAAAGGAATTGAAAATTAATTATGAAAACTTCACTTACATAGAATGCCATTCTAATTATATTTTGAATTTAGATTAGAACTAGTGTATTGAATAAGTATTAATTAGTTTATATGTATATTATTATTTAAATGTGTCTCTGTATGTGTTTAAGAAAAGTGACAATTTTTTTATTCACCGTTTAAATTTACTTTGTCATATCTTATTTACCTTGATTGGACAAATATTCCCTACCAGAGAAGGTCTCATTTTCATTTTCATAAACAACTTAGATCTTCACTCTTCCTTCATTTCCGGTATACCATTGCTATCAAGTGTTGGAAGGATAACCTAAATAAATGTATTGAAAATGTTTCACATATACATACAAACGAATGTTATTATGCATTCACAAGAATGAATTTTGGAATTACATTCTAGATGCCTATCATATAGAGAAAGTATATAGTAAAGAAGGGAAATTTTTGCTTACTTCAAGGCTCACTCATGGTTTTCAGAGCCAGTTGTATAGTATAAAAAGATACTTTATACTTCAAAAGTTGTTGTATAGTATAAAAAGATACTTTATACTTCAAAAGATTCCATTTCACAACTGCCTAATATATATTGAGATACATTGTTATATATATATAAGGGATGTATTTATATGATTAAATAAGATGATATATATTGAGATACATTGTCATTTATATATATATCAAGAAGAAATGTATTTACATGATTATATAAGATGAAAATTATTGTTTTTTCATAGATATTATGGACTTGGAAAGAATTAGTCATCTTAAATATTCTATTAAAAATAAGAGTGTAAAGTTATATATATGTTGTATTGTATGCTTAGTAGAATTAGTAAAGTGTATACTTATACTTATTAAATAATTACAAAATTATAATGTTATGTTGAAAGCATTGCATTTATGCACACGGTGTAGTGGGAAGAGTAGAATTATTACATTCATCATAAATAAGGAAGGAGATGTGTATATATATATGGAGGTTTCTATGTTATGGTATCTATAGTAAGAATACCATCAAATGGATTTGGTAAATTACTAAATGATGAGAAAGTCGATAACTTTCTTTAACTAACAAGACACCAAAATGGTCTCTTATAGAGACTTGATAGTTGTCGAGAGAGTGAAAATGATTTGAAAATTAGGAAGGGAAATATTGATGCAACCAAAGTGATGAGATAAACACAATAACATTAAATTTTTAGTATAACGATGTCATTAATGAAAATTTAATAACAATAATAATAAAAAACTACAAACTCAACTTTAAACATGATATAGCAATGGGGAAAGGAAATTTAGAAAATATGTCGAAGAGTTCAATTGAAGATGATTTTGTCAAACAAAGTATAGAGACGATTCACACAATAAGATGAATGCAATGATGTTAAATACCCAACATGATGAAACCTAGATGAAAATATTACTAATCCTTGAGACAAGATGAACAATGAGACTATAAACCATATATAGAAAGAGACTTAGTGAGTCTGCCGAAGCAGTCATATGACATTTATGGGACTTTGCATCTAATAGACATGTAGAGTAAATTACTACTTTCATGTTTTTAATTTATTTTTGCTATGTTTAAACAATGGAATTCCAAGTGGGCATTTTGGACAAAGTTGAACAGTTGTGGGAGATTTTCTAGTTCTCTTTTGAGGTATAAATGATAGTGGATTGGCATAGTATATCTTTAATTTTTATTTTATTTTATTTTATTTATATATCAATCTCAACATGGTTTCTTGCCTTGATTGCAAGTTAGTGGATGTTTAAGTCTCTTGTGAATAAAATAATCATATTTAAGTATTCATACTTCTTGTCAACAAGCAAACTCGAAGGTATTGTTTCTAATATTTCATCTCATTTCATTTTCATTTATCTAGTGGCTAATAGTACTTAGAGTTAATGCCCATTCTTCTTGATGTGAAATGGAATTAGTTGTATATTTATTTTTACTATTCTATATACATTTTGGGTGATGAGTTTCTCCATTTTCTCATCCTTTGCTTCTATATAAACTAAAATTATCCTTTCCATGACATCATCCATCACTATCTTCAAGTTACTTAATAATTTTCAGTCAAATTCAGATATCTTGGCATGACTCTAGATGACTTGGTAGATAGTTTAACATTGGATGCATGCTTTTCATTCCTATAAGTTTCTGGTATTTTTGCATTTTGCATAATTCAAGCATACATAATAATGATTATCAAGTTACTATAGATACATAATGGCTTACCTTGTAATATTCCTTCAAGTATTTCTAATGCATTTATTAAGTGCAAGAAGGACTTGAAGGACTAGTACATGGTAGTCCATTATAGATCTATAGTAACTTGATAATTATTATTTTGTATGCTTGAATGATGCAAAATTTGTTTGAATATCATCATTATTAAGCAATAAAAACTTCTTAAAGGGTGCTAGCTCAATGGTAGAGAACCTACCTAATTATAGGTAGGAGGTTGGTGGTTCGATTCCTCTGTGACCTATCATAAATTTGTGACTATAAAAATGACTAGATTCGCATATATACGACTATTAGTAGCTAATTTTCTGAATCTTATAGTGTGACTAACGTTTAGTCATATTTATATTAGTCATTAATATGTTATCATCTAGTAGTTTATTTAGTCGTATATTTGGTCATTAATTGTTGCAATTGGTGACTAAATCCATAACTAAATCAATGGATAATAAGTCAACCTATTAATGACTAAGTGAAATACGACTAAGTTAGTTAAGTTATAAGATAGTGGAAAATAGCTACTATTAGTCACCGACTCAAAAATAGTTGTTTATAGCCGGATTTTAGTCATTAATTTCTCATTTTGTACGAGTGAGTCATAGCAAGAATGTTTATGTCTATGCACATATCCTATAGACCTCTCCTCGACACTCCTTAAAAAATACTTGTGCATGCATGTAGATCATATCTCATCCTTACGAATCTTCTCTACTTGCACTCTGATAGATACACAAATAGTACATCATGATCTCAGCTATACAAAACAAAAGAATATCAATTTACCCAAAATTGTTTAACCCCAAAAATCCCACCCTGTTACATATTTATATGTTTTTTCTAGCCTTTCATCCCACGCCCACTAACCAATCCCATTAATGTAAGTGGAAAAAAATTCCTAAGTAGCTAACCAACCCTACTTTCTCAAATTCTTAGATGCATCTTCAAAGTTGTCCACTTCGACAAACAACTTCATTGCAACACCATTCACACCAAAACCATTCCTCAAAAATTGGTACCAAAATTTTCCAAATTTTCTTAGGGCCAACACCCCCTTCCTTTCTCGCTATGGAAACATCAAATCATCATTCAGCAAGGTTCTGTCAATTTTGTGAATGATATTGTGGTTGTGATTGAAATATTTCATGAGTGAAAGCATGAAATCATTCTCTTCACCCTTATTGGCAGCTCTGTGCATATTTGGTGTGCAATTTTTAAATTTAGAGCAGGAATTTTTGTGCAATCAATCTCATCTTTACTTTGGTAGGAATTTTAGTGCAGGCATATTTGTCTTGGGCGTGTGGTCATTTTCATTTCTATTGTGTGGGAATAACTATTTGGGTAGGAATTTTCCTTGTGATTGGTGTGCATCTTCCTCGTCACTTAGAAATCATCTTCCTGAATGCTTGGCAGGAATTTTCCTCAAGACTTACTTGGAAGGCATTTTCCTTGTGCTTGGTGATAATTTTGCATGATAATGCAAACATTTTACACCTTATTGTGCGGGAATTTTCTTCAAGTTTTAGTGGGAATAATTCTTTGACAATAATCCCTACTAACACATCATCTCATTACCACATCGACATTCATATATGTTTCCATATTAACATCAATGCCAACCTTTCTCCAACAATATCCCCCTTTGTCATTGATGGAAACACCAAAACACTTGTGTTGCATATTTTATTTTTCTTTTGCTCTCTCTCCCTTTGACATTAATGAAAAATAGATTCTCTCATTGATTGTAAGTTCCTTTTGTGAACATATTTTATTTCTGAAAATACTACCCTTTGAATGTTCTTATTCCCCCTATCTTTATTCTTCATCATTATCTAGATTAATCATTGTTGGTGCTCCCCCTATCTAAATGATTATCTCCATTGGTCTATTTTTATTATTTTCCTCTCCCCCTTTATCAATTAAGAAATGGTTTCTCACAATTATCTCAAGACATCCTAAACATGTGAGAGAGCTCTTTTCATAAGTAATGGCATATAGTCATAAAAACAATCTTATCATCTTCAATTTAATCTTGAGAAAGGGCCATACATGGCTTCTTTTTAATGAGCTCACAATCTTTCTACAAAAGTATCCCTCTAGCTACTATAGTCTTGGTGTTGATGAGCCAAATTCTTAGTTCAAAACAAATCTTTCAAGATGAGTTGGTAAGGGAGGTCGACACAATCCCTTGGGTGGATTTATGTTGCCTTATATTATTGGGCACTTAAACATCCAAGAAAACCTTATAAACCACCAAGTATATTGTTGTAGGAATCCCATAATTGTAGATGAAATTCATCAATGGAAAATATTGTGAACCTAACTCAAAGCTTCTCTAATTACTCCAAATCATTAAATAACTAGTCACTTTATTAGACTATTTCTCAACATCCTCCAAACTCAATATTTTTCATCATTGTCCTCGGTATTGACAAGATAATTTTATCCTCAACAAATCACTCCATACTTTTATTAATTCATCACAAGAACAAGTATGTAGATGAAGTCGCAGCTTCATTACTTCATTCTAGATCTGCTCTATAACCTATCCTAAGACAGTCCTCAAGTTCATTGGGGCATCCATTATGTAATGTTGGTAGTGGGATGCTTGAATATGTTTTCAAATCTATTATACTTCAACGTGTATGCAATATGCCATGAACAGTTGTCATATAATGAGCCTTGTATTTCTAAGAATATCATTTGTTTCATATTCCATATTATTCCATGAACAGTTGTCAAATACCATTAGATTTTGATACCAAATGTTGTGTGTGAATCTTCATGATAATGCCATCTGAAACTTCCAGAGAAAATTTCATCTACTACTATTAATATCTACCTTTACAATTGTTATGGATAGTCCCCACGATGACTATTCTTTGATTCCTCGAAAGTATTTCCATACTTCCATGAATACTACTGCCATAAGTTGCTATGTTTTCCTTTCAACCAAAAGAAATATTTTTGTTCATGATTCCATGCCAATCTAGTCTTCTAGAGGCCCATTCTACATTTTATAATAGCCACCATTATCAACATAAATTCAGTGCATTCCTGTTATTCAAGACTAATTGTTTATGTCCATAAAGTCTGACCATTTTGTTTGTTATAACAACTCCCATTAAAATTTAAAACATTTTTTCCTAGGTATTCACGTGTCACTACTTATACAATTGTCTTGAATTTATGCCACAAATTCCTTAGGAAATACTGGTATCAAACAAAGTTCTCTTATAGATGTCTTCCCACTTCATCTTCATGATGAATATTTAGGAATCAATTTGAGACGAATGTCCCTTGTCATGCAAGGCATTTTCTATTGTAGTCTCTTCATTTCCAAGGTTGATTATTCCTCTTTTATTGTTTTGGCAGAACAATCAACAACGTCATCTTATTTATTTAGTATAAGAACCATTGAATTGTCTTTTATTATGTAGTTTGAGATTCCATTAGTACAAACGCTCTTGTTCCTCTTTATTGACTTGGGTAATGGATTATTTTTTATGTTTTCCTTTTATGCATAATTGTCTCCTTTAATTTCTTCACTAATATGTGTTATGATAGTCATTTCTATTTGAGAAACATCATAGTTTTCTTATTCCCCCTTGAGAAAGATAGTGCCATGCCCCTTTCTTATAGGTTTCTTGACCAAGTCATAGATCATCAAATCCATAGGAATTAAGGAGAAAGATTTTAATTCATTTGGGATTTTTTTTGTTAAGATTAAAGTTGCAAATAACCATAACTTGTTTAATTTCATTTCCTTTATTTTTCATAAATAAATTAATATGAATAATGTGAATTGAGGTGGATAAGGTGTCACATGATGAAAGTGGATAGTTTTGAAAGTTTGGAAAGTTGTAAAAATAAAATAAAGTTGGCAGGATGGCACACTTAGTCAAATTGAAATTTGGAAAGCTTTCTAGAAAGAAGAAAATATTCCAAAGCTAAAAATCCAAGCAAAGCATGCAAGTATGTAAAGCGGGAAAGTGTTGGCTTTTGGGAAGAAAACATGAAAGCAGGTAAAGGCAATAAATCATGGTAAAAGAAGGATAAAAGCGGGAAAAATCTAGAAAAGAAGGATGAAAGCAAGGTAAAAGAAACAAAGGAAGAAAATAAGGAAAGTAAGAGACAAAGCAACTTTCTTATCTAACTCATGAGCGTGCATTGGCCAAGGAAAATTTCTCATCCATATCCCCCATCTATAAAACTATTCGATAGCGCACCTTTGACATCTCCTGTCACTCTTGTAATTCGCATTGAGAGCATTTTCTTCTTAAACTTAGGGCAATGTACCCCTAGTCTCAACCGGGAGATGTGCCCCATCTATTCTTCTTCTAGTATTCAAGGATTAATGGAATTCAACTATTCATGGAGGTTTTATTCCAGGTCATGAATTTCATTCCATCCAATTTCAATATATCTTCATAGTGATTGAGGATCTCATATTCGAGTCTCGGTGAAATTCTCTTATCTTCTCTTCTTTTTGATAACTCTAGGTTTAATGTAGCCATGATTGAGAACTCTGTGAATGTAATTTACCCCCTCCCATTATGTATTTGATTTAATTGTGCATCTTTGAAATTTCCATGATATTTTGAATCATTTGGATTGAGTTTCAAATGAGTTAATCGATCTAGTCTAGATTTCAATGTAATTTTGATTAGTTTTACAGTTTTATGTACTAGTTGGTCTAAAATCCATCAACTTCCTTCATTTATTCTCTAATATTTTATTAGCAGGATTTTAATGATGTTCCATGTATGAAACCAAGAATTTGTGACCCTTATATAGTGTTTTGGAAATCTAAGATTGTAACTATTTGAGTTGTCCCAAAAACTAGTCCTGGTAGTTTGACTCCCAAATCGAGCCCAATTGTCCCTAAACATATGATTTCAAGACTTTATAAGATGAGGGATCTATTTTTCATATGTTGGTTTTCCCAAGAGCCTTAGAGTATACTTCATCCTCACCAATTCTTCAAACATAAATGGTCCCAATACATTGTGCATAGGATTATTGAGATTATGCATTCATGTGGCTATATTTCTATGGATTCTGAATTGGTGTGCCTATGGTATGTTTTAATACCTATATTTATATTTTTGTTATCCATCCCTATTTTTTTTTCAATTTTCAAATATCCTACTCTATTTTGAATTGATTCAGTCAAAACTAGTTACAATACTAGCAACTAATTCCCAATTTTGTGACTAGAACCTAGTGCTTTAGTTAATATCCCCAAATTAGAGCATGTTCCTTTGAACCTGATCAGGCCAACTTTTTAGTGAGCCCCAAAAAGATATCAGATCCAAAGAACAAATATCCAAAAGAAGAGGAAGTAAATTCCACCCAAGGAAAAATATAAGGAGAAAGAGACATGTCAAATATGGATGAGAGGGATGAGTTCATAATTTTTGTCCAAATCAGGATGAAGGGGTTACAAGACATATCCCAAAATATAATTCACTATGGACAAGAAATCATAGATTTCTTGGCTAACCATATAGGAAACAAGGATGGATAAGGGAGCAGTGTTGGACCTCAACATGGTGAAAAGAAGAATCTCGGTGAGTCTGTATTTTCAAGGACAAGGCCACACAATATCCCTGATGAAATCAAGGGTGAAATGAAGATCCAGTCTCTCCCTACCATTCCAAAGTTTATGGAGGAACATGGAGAGAATACTAAGTCAGTTGTTGCATGGGAAGATCGATATGTTGAGTACCAAACCTTGAGTGAAGATTGCAGAAGAACTTTACCATTCAATATTTCTGTGAAGTTCAATACAAGACAAATCCAAGAGGGAGCTTTCAAGTGCCTAATCAAAATTTTGAGCTAAGAAATTATATTGGTAATATTACTCTACCATACTTTGATGGTTCATCAAAGTGTACTTCCATCTCTTGGATTTAAAAGTTAGATACCTATTTACAGTTGAATCCTATGGCTAAGAGAGATGCCATCAAGATGGATACTCTACATTTGGATGGTGAAGCCAATTATTGGTGGTTTCATGGAATGAAAACTTTTGGTCATGATAAAGTCACAACCTATGTAGAATTTACTATGAGGTTAGATAAGAGTTTTGATAAGAAGTATCTAGAGAGATTTCACATGTAAAGCAAACTGGAACTCTTGAAGCCTACAAATCTAAGTTCCAAATGTTGGTTGTAATGGTCACTATATATTAGAATTTAGATTGATCCTCCTTTTCATTGAAGGTTTATCTGATCCTTTGAAATATTTGGTGAAATACTATAGACCCCCAACTTTGCAAGATGCTATGAATAGGACAAGGGATTTGCAGGATGTTATACAATGGGCCATATTTACCCCAAGAACAATTATTCCAAGTGAACCCATCGACAAGAAATCTCACCAAAAGAGGTCAACAAAAAATCTCAAGAACGATAACATTGCCTCAGATCGAGATGAATTAAGGAGAACTTATACCATATGAACCAACCATTAGAATTTTTTAGTCATCCTTGGATTGGGTGGATAGATACATGTCTAAAAGGGAAACCTACAAAGGTAAAAATTCCCCTGGCCACAATAGTAGATTCATTGATACGTTTGACATTATTTTGTTACATGTGCAGCAACAAAGGTATATTTGGTTGTTAAATGAAGCCTTGAGAATTCATAAATGAATTGGTAATTTCACCTAAACAAGTCAGGTGAAATGAGTTCCAAGGTGGTGAGCCTTAGTACTAGTATGCATACTAAATTATAGGAGCTCAATATTTGGTTGGAAAGGTTCATTAAATTTTGAATCGGCATGTGAAGTGATGAAGTTTCAATCAATTGGTGGGATCAAGGAATTCCCTAGAATGGCAAATTGCTACCAATAATAATGTTGATGTTTGGAGGAATACACTACCAAAAGTGGGATCCTTGCATTGTTGTCTTTTTAGTTACAACTTGGAAATGTAATGTTTTAGAAGTAAAATAGGTGCTACACCATCCAATATTGCAGCTGCTTGGGGACAAGCAATCTTGGGAGAGGAGGACTATCATGTCCCTTCCTTAGATGTTTCTTAACCAAGTCATAGATCATCAAATCCCTAGGAATTATGGATAAATATGTTAATTCATTTGGGATTAATTTTTGTTTAGATTAAAGTAAAAAATAACCCTAAGTTGTTTAATTTCATTTCCTTTATTTTTCATAAATAATTTAATTTGAATAATGTGAGTTGAGGTGGATAGGGTGGCACATGATGATAGTGGATACTTTTGACATTTTGGAAAATTTGAAAAAAGGAAAGAAATTTGGAAGGAGGTTGCACTTAGTCAAATTGGTTAATTCTAGGACTTTGGAAATATTTTTAAAAAGAAGAAAATATTCCAAATCTAAAAATCCAAGCAAAGCAGGAAAGCGTGGATTTTGGGCAAAAACTAGGAAAGAAGGTAAAATCAATAAACTAGGGTAATATTAGTATAAATTAAGGATAAATACAGAAAATCAAGAATAAATCAACCCAAAAGTAGCAAATGTGGAAAAAACAAAAAGTTGGAGACAAAGCAAAGGCACAAAGCAATTTTCCTATCTTACTCATGAGGGTGCAATGGCCAAGTATACTTGCTGATCAAGATCCCTCATATATGAAACTATGCAATAGTGCACCTTTGACATATTTTTTCACTCTTGTAATTCAAATTGAGAGCTTTTTCTTCTTAGACTTAGGGAGATGAGCCATTAATCTCAGCCGGGAGGTGTGCCCCAGATATTCTTCTTGTGGTATTCGAGGATTAATGGAATTCAACCCTCAATGGAATTTTAATTCCAGGTTATTAATTTCATTCCATCCAAATTCTATATCTCTTTATAGTGATTGAGGATATCCTATTCGAGTCTCAATGAAATTATCTTCTCTTCTCTTCTTTTTTATAATTATGGGTTTAATGTAGCTATGCATGAGAACTCTTTGAATGGAATTTAATCAATTCCATTATTTATTTTATGTAATTATGCATATATGCAATTTTCATGACATTTTGAATCATTTCGATTGAGTTTCAAATGCATTAATTCGACCTAGTCTAGATTTCAATGAAATTTTGAGTAGTTTTATAGTTTTATGTACTAGTTGGTGTAAACTCCATCAATTTCCTTCATTTATATTATAATATTTTATTAACATACTTATAATTATTTTCCATTTCTGAAACCAAGAATCTATGACCCTTAGATAGCATTTGGGAAGCCTAGTGTTGTAACTAGTTGTGCAATCTTGGTATCTATTTTTTCTTGTATGTTCTCCAAATATTAAAACCTTCATAAACCTGCACTTTCAACCTAAAACTAATAAATTACAGTATTTAGGATTTTTTCAAGCTTCCATGACATGAATTCCATCACCACTGGTTTCTATGAAGTGTAAGCAAAGGCTTTAGTTTGCATATGTCGGGAATCCCAGGAGCCTTGGAGTAGACTTCATCCTAGATGATTCTTGAAAAATGATGGACCAAACACATTGTTAATAGTAAATTGAGATTTTATGACCCTCTCCCTTCCTTGGTTGGACCTCCTTACCTGGCCTTTAACCCATTAAATCAGTTCAAACTCCTTGTCCCACTAGTTTATTTGAGATTTTTCTTATGAGTATTTAATGAACAATTTAACTTGATTGGTTCATTACAAATAGAGAATTTATTGATGGAACCTTTTTCTCTATTTTATGCATACAAAACCAACTCGCATTCTTCCTTATCATTTTCTTGTTTTCTTCTCCAAACTTTCTTATGTTCTTATCTAAAAAATATTTTCAAGTTGCTTCTTCAGTCTCATGCTTTATGACCAAAGGGATTGTAACCTCTATCAACAGACCCATGAAAACCTCTATTCTTGGTTTATCCATTACTTCTGTAAGTATTTCTTTTGTAGGCTCTCTAATTGGCTTCTTTACACTATTTTGGTATTTTGTGTAGTAGGATCATTTTGCTATTTTGTTATTTTGAGTGTGGAAAACCCTAAATGGTCATAACTTAACTATTAGTTGTAACTAAATGAATAGATCAAATCTCTTTTATTTTCCCTAATTTATTACAATAGAAACTAAATTCAAACATTTCTCTTCAAAACACAAACAAATATTTTGAAATTCTGAAAATCTGACCGAAAACATTGGTCCATGCCCTTGCATCATACTTCCAAGGAACAAAGAGTATTCATGGACTCCCATCCATGATATCCTCGATAATTATTTCATTATGTATTCTTGCATCAGTAACCCAGTTAGAATCCTATGTTGGGTAGTCTTTCCATTTGACTAAATACTAGTAGTATTCCCTTCCTCTAGTTTTCTTCATCAATCTTTAGTCCAAAATATTCTCCATTTGCATTGGACTGGTTGTATGTAGCTGATTCTTCCACTCAATTGAATTGTACCTATCATTACCTAGTTATTCTATTTGTGTCTTAGTTTCATGCCCAATATAAGGATATAATTATGCTACATTAAATATAGGTGATATTCTAATATCAGCAAGAAGTTCAATTTCATAAGCATTGGTTGAAAATTTCCTTATGATTTTACAAGGCCCATTTTTTTTTCAATTTGAGCTTGTTATACTCTCATTTAGGAAAGTCTCCTTTCTCAAATGTGTTAATACCAAATCCCCTTCTTCAAAAATGACTTCTCTTCTCTTTGAATTCATCGTTTTTTTCAATTTTTTCTTATAGTATCCCCTTAACCTATTCATGCAAAGATTGCATGACTATGAAAAAGTCTTCTCCATCAACACTCCTTATTCCTTCCTTTCCTAAATTTATGAGTCTAAACACTCCTCGAGGATGCATTCCATAAACAATATTGAATGGACTTAACTTAGTGCTTTGATTTAGTGAGTCATTATTAGTAAATTCAACCTGCAAGAGTGGTTAATCCCACTGACATGGATTCTCTCTTACCAAAATTGTCAATATTTTTCCCAAACTTATGTTAGTAACCTCAATCTTCCCATTAGCTTGAGGGTGATAGGATGAAATGAAACTGATTTTGGTTCCTAGTTTCTTCCACAATGTTCACCAAAAGTGTCCAACAAATTTTGTATATATGTCTGAAATTATGCTAGTAGGAAAACCATGTAATATCACCACTTCTTTAAAGAATAGATTTGTTATGTGAGTAGCATCACTAGTCTTGGTATAGGGAATAAAATGCGCCATTTTAGAAAATGTTCCCATTACAACATATATAGAATCATTTCCTCTTTGAGTTGTAGGAAATCCTAAAATAAAATCCATACTCACCACATCCCATGGTCTATTTGGAATTGGCGGTGGATGGTACAACCTTATTTTCTACTATCTTCTTTTTTCATATTGGCACACTCTACATATTCCCATAAATATTTGAACATAAACTCTCATATTTGTCCAAACTTAATAAGAACTCAGCTAAGCATGTGTTTTATCATTCCCAAAGTATCCAGCCAAACCTCTACTGTGCTTTCCCTGTATTAAGTTCTCCCCCATTGAGAATTTTGGAATGCGCAATTGGTTTCCTGTAAACAACAATCCTTCTTACAACATTTAGTCCAACCAAGGACTTCTACCTCTACTCACTAGATTTTAGCATGCCTCATAAGCCTCCCTGAAATATGCATCATCTTTGTATAGATGTTTGAGATGTGCCAATCCCAAAACATTCACTTGAAACTCCTGCAAAATCAAGCATATTTTTCTCAAAGCATCTGCAACTTTATTAGTACTCCCACTAATATGTTTTAAAAAAAAATGTAGAATTATGATTATATTATACCCACTTAGAATGTTTGTTCTTTAATTTCTCCTGCATAGTAATGAAATGTAAAGCATGATTGTTTGAATATAAAACAAAATCTTTAGGCATGATATAATTCCTCCATTTCTTATGATCTTCGATGACTACGTAGAATTCCTTATCAAATGTGGAGTACTTATTTTTTTCCTCATTAAACTTCTCACTGAAATATGCAATTGGTCTCTCATCTTGGATAAGAAAATATCCTATGGAATTTGCACTGGCATCACACTTGAGTTTAAACAATTTATTGAAATACATAAGATCTAGGATAGGCTTTTCAGTAATATTTTCTTTCAACAATTTAAAACTTTTTTCAACAACTAATATCCACCTAAAAGGATGGTTTTTGTGTTGCATTGTGTCAACCATTGGAAAACATATACCTGTAATATCCCAAATTTTGGACCTACCATTTATAGGCATGAGCCTATTGATCATGATGATTGTATTGATGTTTTATTTTATATTGGGTCAAAGACCCCACTGCATATGAACATGATGATTGTTTTGTATATTGGGCATAAGTCAATTGTTGATGATATCATCAACAATTGACTTATGCCCAATATACAAAACAATCATCATGTTCATATGCAGTGGGGTCTTTGACCCAATATAAAATAAAACATCAATACAATCATCATGATCAATAGGCTCATGCCTATAAATGGTAGGTCCAAAATTTGGGATATTACAGGTATATGTTTTCCAATGGTTGACACAATGCAACACAAAAACCATCCTTTTAGGTGGATATTAGTTGTTGAAAAAAGTTTTAAATTGTTGAAAGAAAATATTACTGAAAAGCCTATCCTAGATCTTATGTATTTCAATAAATTGTTTAAACTCAAGTGTGATGCCAGTGCAAATTCCATAGGATATTTTCTTATCCAAGATGAGAGACCAATTGCATATTTCAGTGAGAAGTTTAATGAGGAAAAAAATAAGTACTCCACATTTGATAAGGAATTCTACGTAGTCATCGAAGATCATAAGAAATGGAGGAATTATATCATGCCTAAAGATTTTGTTTTATATTCAAACAATCATGCTTTACATTTCATTACTATGCAGGAGAAATTAAAGAACAAACATTCTAAGTGGGTATAATATAATCATAATTCTACATTTTTTTTTAAAACATATTAGTGGGAGTACTAATAAAGTTGCAGATGCTTTGAGAAAAATATGCTTGATTTTGCAGGAGTTTCAAGTGAATGTTTTGGGATTGGCACATCTCAAACATCTATACAAAGATGATGCATATTTCAGGGAGGCTTATGAGGCATGCTAAAATCTAGTGAGTAGAGGTAGAAGTCCTTGGTTGGACTAAATGTTGTAAGAAGGATTGTTGTTTACAGGAAACCAATTGCGCATTCCAAAATTCTCAATGGGGGAGAACTTAATACAGGGAAAGCACAGTAGAGGTTTGGCTGGATACTTTGGGAATGATAAAACACATGCTTAGCTGAGTTCTTATTAAGTTTGGACAAATATGAGAGTTTATGTTCAAATATTTATGGGAATATGTAGAGTGTGCCAATATGAAAAAAGAAGATAGTAGAAAATAAGGTTGTACCATCCACCGCCAATTCCAAATAGACCATGGGATGTGGTGAGTATGGATTTTATTTTAGGATTTCCTACAACTCAAAGAGGAAATGATTCTATATATGTTGTAATGGGAACATTTTCTAAAATGGCGCATTTTATTCCCTATACCAAGACTAGTGATGCTACTCACATAACAAATCTATTCTTTAAAGAAGTGGTGATATTACATGGTTTTCCTACTAGCATAATTTCAGACATATATACAAAATTTGTTGGACACTTTTGGTGAACATTGTGGAAGAAACTAGGAACCAAAATCAGTTTCATTTCATCCTATCACCCTCAAGCTAATGGGAAGATTGAGGTTACTAACATAAGTTTGGGAAAAATATTGACAATTTTGGTAAGAGAGAATCCATGTCAGTGGGATTAACCACTCTTGCAGGTTGAATTTACTAATAATGACTCACTAAATCAAAGCACTAAGTTAAGTCCATTCAATATTGTTTATGGAATGCATCCTCGAGGAGTGTTTAGACTCATAAATTTAGGAAAGGAAGGAATAAGGAGTGTTGATGGAGAAGACTTTTTCATAGTCATGCAATCTTTGCATGAATAGGTTAAGGGGATACTATAAGAAAAAATTGAAAAAAACGATGAATTCAAAGAGAAGAGAAGTCATTTTTGAAGAAGGGGATTTGGTATTAACACATTTGAGAAAGGAGACTTTCCTAAATGAGAGTATAACAAGCTCAAATTGAAAAAAAAATGGGCCTTGTAAAATCATAAGGAAATTTTCAACCAATGCTTATGAAATTGAACTTCTTGCTGATATTAGAATATCACCTATATTTAATGTAGCATAATTATATCCTTATATTGGGCATGAAACTAAGACACAAATAGAATAACTAGGTAATGATAGGTACAATTCAATTGAGTGGAAGAATCAGCTACATACAACCAGTCCAATGCAAATGGAGAATATTTTGGACTAAAGATTGATGAAGAAAACTAGAGGAAGGGAATACTACTAGTATTTAGTCAAATGGAAAGACTACCCAACATAGGATTCTAACTGGGTTACTGATGCAAGAATACATAATGAAATAATTATCGAGGATATCATGGATGGGAGTCCATGAATACTCTTTGTTCCTTGGAAGTATGATGCAAGGGCATGGACCAATGTTTTCGGTCAGATTTTCAGAATTTCAAAATATTTGTTTGTGTTTTGAAGAGAAATGTTTGAATTTAGTTTCTATTGTAATAAATTAGGGAAAATAAAAGAGATTTGATCTATTCATTTAGTTACAACTAATAGTTAAGTTATGACCATTTAGGGTTTTCCACACTCAAAATAACAAAATAGCAAAATGATCCTACTACACAAAATACCAAAATAGTGTAAAGAAGCCAATTAGAGAGCCTACAAAAGAAATACTTACAGAAGTAATGGATAAACCAAGAATAGAGGTTTTCATGGGTCTGTTGATAGAGGTTACAATCCCTTTGGTCATAAAGCATGAGACTGAAGAAGCAACTTGAAAATATTTTTTAGATAAGAACATAAGAAAGTTTGGAGAAGAAAACAAGAAAATGATAAGGAAGAATGCGAGTTGGTTTTGTATGCATAAAATAGAGAAAAAGGTTCCATCAATAAATTCTCTATTTGTAATGAACCAATCAAGTTAAATTGTTCATTAAATACTCATAAGAAAAATCTCAAATAAACTAGTGGGACAAGGAGTTTGAACTGATTTAATGGGTTAAAGGCCAGGTAAGGAGGTCCAACCAAGGAAGGGAGAGGGTCATAAAATCTCAATTTACTATTAACAATGTGTTTGGTCCATCATTTTTCAAGAATCATCTAGGATGAAGTCTACTCCAAGGCTCCTGGGATTCCCGACATATGCAAACTAAAGCCTTTGCTTACACTTCATAGAAACCAGTGGTGATGGAATTCATGTCATGGAAGCTTGAAAAAATCCTAAATACTGTAATTTATTAGTTTTAGGTTGAAAGTGCAGGTTTATGAAGGTTTTAATATTTGGAGAACATACAAGAAAAAATAGATACCAAGATTGCACAACTAGTTACAACACTAGGCTTCCCAAATGCTATCTAAGGGTCATAGATTCTTGGTTTCAGAAATGGAAAATAATTATAAGTATGTTAATAAAATATTATAATATAAATGAAGGAAATTGATGGAGTTTACACCAACTAGTACATAAAACTATAAAACTACTCAAAATTTCATTGAAATCTAGACTAGGTCGAATTAATGCATTTGAAACTCAATCGAAATGATTCAAAATGTCATGAAAATTGCATATATGCATAATTACATAAAATAAATAATGGAATTGATTAAATTCCATTCAAAGAGTTCTCATGCATAGCTACATTAAACCCATAATTATAAAAAAGAAGAGAAGAGAAGATAATTTCATTGAGACTCGAATAGGATATCCTCAATCACTATAAAGAGATATAGAATTTGGATGGAATGAAATTAATAACCTGGAATTAAAATTCCATTGAGGGTTGAATTCCATTAATCCTCGAATACCACAAGAAGAATATCTGGGGCACACCTCCCGGCTGAGATTAATGGCTCATCTCCCTAAGTCTAAGAAGAAAAAGCTCTCAATTTGAATTACAAGAGTGAAAAAATATGTCAAAGGTGCACTATTGCATAGTTTCATATATGAGGGATCTTGATCAGCAAGTATACTTGGCCATTGCACCCTCATGAGTAAGATAGGAAAATTGCTTTGTGCCTTTGCTTTGTCTCCAACTTTTTGTTTTTTCCACATTTGCTACTTTTGGGTTGATTTATTCTTGATTTTCTGTATTTATCCTTAATTTATACTAATATTACCCTAGTTTATTGATTTTACCTTCTTTCCTAGTTTTTGCCCAAAATCCACGCTTTCCTGCTTTGCTTGGATTTTTAGATTTGGAATATTTTCTTCTTTTTAAAAATATTTCCAAAGTCCTAGAATTAACCAATTTGACTAAGTGCAACCTCCTTCCAAATTTCTTTCCTTTTTTCAAATTTTCCAAAATGTCAAAAGTATCCACTATCATCATGTGCCACCCTATCCACCTCAACTCACATTATTCAAATTAAATTATTTATGAAAAATAAAGGAAATGAAATTAAACAACTTAGGGTTATTTTTTACTTTAATCTAAACAAAAATTAATCCCAAATGAATTAACATATTTATCCATAATTCCTAGGGATTTGATGATCTATGACTTGGTTAAGAAACATCTAAGGAAGGGACATGATAGTCCTCCTCTCCCAAGATTGCTTGTCCCCAAGCAGCTGCAATATTGGATGGTGTAGCACCTATTTTACTTCTAAAACATTACATTTCCAAGTTGTAACTAAAAAGACAACAATGCAAGGATCCCACTTTTGGTAGTGTATTCCTCCAAACATCAACATTATTATTGGTAGCAATTTGCCATTCTAGGGAATTCCTTGATCCCACCAATTGATTGAAACTTCATCACTTCACATGCCGATTCAAAATTTAATGAACCTTTCCAACCAAATATTGAGCTCCTATAATTTAGTATGCATACTAGTACTAAGGCTCACCACCTTGGAACTCATTTCACCTGACTTGTTTAGGTGAAATTACCAATTCATTTATGAATTCTCAAGGCTTCATTTAACAACCAAATATACCTTTGTTGCTGCACATGTAACAAAATAATGTCAAACGTATCAATGAATCTACTATTGTGGCCAGGGGAATTTTTACCTTTGTAGGTTTCCCTTTTAGACATGTATCTATCCACCCAATCCAAGGATGACTAAAAAATTCTAATGGTTGGTTCATATGGTATAAGTTCTCCTTAATTCATCTCGATCTGAGGCAATGTTATCGTTCTTGAGATTTTTTGTTGACCTCTTTTGGTGAGATTTCTTGTCGATGGGTTCACTTGGAATAATTGTTCTTGGGGTAAATATGGCCCATTGTATAACATCCTGCAAATCCCTTGTCCTATTCATAGCATCTTGCAAAGTTGGGGGTCTATAGTATTTCACCAAATATTTCAAAGGATCAGATAAACCTTCAATGAAAAGGAGGATCAATCTAAATTCTAATATATAGTGACCATTACAACCAACATTTGGAACTTAGATTTGTAGGCTTCAAGAGTTCCAGTTTGCTTTACATGTGAAATCTCTCTAGATACTTCTTATCAAAACTCTTATCTAACCTCATAGTAAATTCTACATAGGTTGTGACTTTATCATGACCAAAAGTTTTCATTCCATGAAACCACCAATAATTGGCTTCACCATCCAAATGTAGAGTATCCATCTTGATGGCATCTCTCTTAGCCATAGGATTCAACTGTAAATAGGTATCTAACTTTTAAATCCAAGAGATGGAAGTACACTTTGATGAACCATCAAAGTATGGTAGAGTAATATTACCAATATAATTTCTTAGCTCAAAATTTTGATTAGGCACTTGAAAGCTCCCTCTTGGATTTGTCTTGTATTGAACTTCACAGAAATATTGAATGGTAAAGTTCTTCTGCAATCTTCACTCAAGGTTTGGTACTCAACATATCGATCTTCCCATGCAACAACTGACTTAGTATTCTCTCCATGTTCCTCCATAAACTTTGGAATGGTAGGGAGAGACTGGATCTTCATTTCACCCTTGATTTCATCAGGGATATTGTGTGGCCTTGTCCTTGAAAATACAGACTCACCGAGATTCTTCTTTTCACCATGTTGAGGTCCAACACTGCTCCCTTATCCATCCTTGTTTCCTATATGGTTAGCCAAGAAATCTATGATTTCTTGTCCATAGTGAATTATATTTTGGGATATGTCTTGTAACCCCTTCATCCTGATTTGGACAAAAATTATGAACTCATCCCTCTCATCCATATTTGACATGTCTCTTTCTCCTTATATTTTTCCTTGGGTGGAATTTACTTCCTCTTCTTTTGGATATTTGTTCTTTGGATCTGATATCTTTTTGGGGCTCACTAAAAAGTTGGCCTGATCAGGTTCAAAGGAACATGCTCTAATTTGGGGATATTAACTAAAGCACTAGGTTCTAGTCACAAAATTGGGAATTAGTTGCTAGTATTGTAACTAGTTTTGACTGAATCAATTCAAAATAGAGTAGGATATTTGAAAATTGAAAAAAAAATAGGGATGGATAACAAAAATATAAATATAGGTATTAAAACATACCATAGGCACACCAATTCAGAATCCATAGAAATATAGCCACATGAATGCATAATCTCAATAATCCTATGCACAATGTATTGGGACCATTTATGTTTGAAGAATTGGTGAGGATGAAGTATACTCTAAGGCTCTTGGGAAAACCAACATATGAAAAATAGATCCCTCATCTTATAAAGTCTTGAAATCATATGTTTAGGGACAATTGGGCTCGATTTGGGAGTCAAACTACCAGGACTAGTTTTTGGGACAACTCAAATAGTTACAATCTTAGATTTCCAAAACACTATATAAGGGTCACAAATTCTTGGTTTCATACATGGAACATCATTAAAATCCTGCTAATAAAATATTAGAGAATAAATGAAGGAAGTTGATGGATTTTAGACCAACTAGTACATAAAACTGTAAAACTAATCAAAATTACATTGAAATCTAGACTAGATCGATTAACTCA
Organism: Pseudotsuga menziesii; assembly: GCA_001517045.1. Taxonomy (NCBI): domain Eukaryota; kingdom Viridiplantae; phylum Streptophyta; class Pinopsida; order Pinales; family Pinaceae; genus Pseudotsuga; species Pseudotsuga menziesii. Next base: position 7,263 of record LPNX010392854.1, on the reverse strand, counting down.
TTTGAAACTCAATCCAAATGATTCAAAATATCATGGAAATTTCAAAGATGCACAATTAAATCAAATACATAATGGGAGGGGGTAAATTACATTCACAGAGTTCTCAATCATGGCTACATTAAACCTAGAGTTATCAAAAAGAAGAGAAGATAAGAGAATTTCACCGAGACTCGAATATGAGATCCTCAATCACTATGAAGATATATTGAAATTGGATGGAATGAAATTCATGACCTGGAATAAAACCTCCATGAATAGTTGAATTCCATTAATCCTTGAATACTAGAAGAAGAATAGATGGGGCACATCTCCCGGTTGAGACTAGGGGTACATTGCCCTAAGTTTAAGAAGAAAATGCTCTCAATGCGAATTACAAGAGTGACAGGAGATGTCAAAGGTGCGCTATCGAATAGTTTTATAGATGGGGGATATGGATGAGAAATTTTCCTTGGCCAATGCACGCTCATGAGTTAGATAAGAAAGTTGCTTTGTCTCTTACTTTCCTTATTTTCTTCCTTTGTTTCTTTTACCTTGCTTTCATCCTTCTTTTCTAGATTTTTCCCGCTTTTATCCTTCTTTTACCATGATTTATTGCCTTTACCTGCTTTCATGTTTTCTTCCCAAAAGCCAACACTTTCCCGCTTTACATACTTGCATGCTTTGCTTGGATTTTTAGCTTTGGAATATTTTCTTCTTTCTAGAAAGCTTTCCAAATTTCAATTTGACTAAGTGTGCCATCCTGCCAACTTTATTTTATTTTTACAACTTTCCAAACTTTCAAAACTATCCACTTTCATCATGTGACACCTTATCCACCTCAATTCACATTATTCATATTAATTTATTTATGAAAAATAAAGGAAATGAAATTAAACAAGTTATGGTTATTTGCAACTTTAATCTTAACAAAAAAAATCCCAAATGAATTAAAATCTTTCTCCTTAATTCCTATGGATTTGATGATCTATGACTTGGTCAAGAAACCTATAAGAAAGGGGCATGGCACTATCTTTCTCAAGGGGGAATAAGAAAACTATGATGTTTCTCAAATAGAAATGACTATCATAACACATATTAGTGAAGAAATTAAAGGAGACAATTATGCATAAAAGGAAAACATAAAAAATAATCCATTACCCAAGTCAATAAAGAGGAACAAGAGCGTTTGTACTAATGGAATCTCAAACTACATAATAAAAGACAATTCAATGGTTCTTATACTAAATAAATAAGATGACGTTGTTGATTGTTCTGCCAAAACAATAAAAGAGGAATAATCAACCTTGGAAATGAAGAGACTACAATAGAAAATGCCTTGCATGACAAGGGACATTCGTCTCAAATTGATTCCTAAATATTCATCATGAAGATGAAGTGGGAAGACATCTATAAGAGAACTTTGTTTGATACCAGTATTTCCTAAGGAATTTGTGGCATAAATTCAAGACAATTGTATAAGTAGTGACACGTGAATACCTAGGAAAAAATGTTTTAAATTTTAATGGGAGTTGTTATAACAAACAAAATGGTCAGACTTTATGGACATAAACAATTAGTCTTGAATAACAGGAATGCACTGAATTTATGTTGATAATGGTGGCTATTATAAAATGTAGAATGGGCCTCTAGAAGACTAGATTGGCATGGAATCATGAACAAAAATATTTCTTTTGGTTGAAAGGAAAACATAGCAACTTATGGCAGTAGTATTCATGGAAGTATGGAAATACTTTCGAGGAATCAAAGAATAGTCATCGTGGGGACTATCCATAACAATTGTAAAGGTAGATATTAATAGTAGTAGATGAAATTTTCTCTGGAAGTTTCAGATGGCATTATCATGAAGATTCACACACAACATTTGGTATCAAAATCTAATGGTATTTGACAACTGTTCATGGAATAATATGGAATATGAAACAAATGATATTCTTAGAAATACAAGGCTCATTATATGACAACTGTTCATGGCATATTGCATACACGTTGAAGTATAATAGATTTGAAAACATATTCAAGCATCCCACTACCAACATTACATAATGGATGCCCCAATGAACTTGAGGACTGTCTTAGGATAGGTTATAGAGCAGATCTAGAATGAAGTAATGAAGCTGCGACTTCATCTACATACTTGTTCTTGTGATGAATTAATAAAAGTATGGAGTGATTTGTTGAGGATAAAATTATCTTGTCAATACCGAGGACAATGATGAAAAATATTGAGTTTGGAGGATGTTGAGAAATAGTCTAATAAAGTGACTAGTTATTTAATGATTTGGAGTAATTAGAGAAGCTTTGAGTTAGGTTCACAATATTTTCCATTGATGAATTTCATCTACAATTATGGGATTCCTACAACAATATACTTGGTGGTTTATAAGGTTTTCTTGGATGTTTAAGTGCCCAATAATATAAGGCAACATAAATCCACCCAAGGGATTGTGTCGACCTCCCTTACCAACTCATCTTGAAAGATTTGTTTTGAACTAAGAATTTGGCTCATCAACACCAAGACTATAGTAGCTAGAGGGATACTTTTGTAGAAAGATTGTGAGCTCATTAAAAAGAAGCCATGTATGGCCCTTTCTCAAGATTAAATTGAAGATGATAAGATTGTTTTTATGACTATATGCCATTACTTATGAAAAGAGCTCTCTCACATGTTTAGGATGTCTTGAGATAATTGTGAGAAACCATTTCTTAATTGATAAAGGGGGAGAGGAAAATAATAAAAATAGACCAATGGAGATAATCATTTAGATAGGGGGAGCACCAACAATGATTAATCTAGATAATGATGAAGAATAAAGATAGGGGGAATAAGAACATTCAAAGGGTAGTATTTTCAGAAATAAAATATGTTCACAAAAGGAACTTACAATCAATGAGAGAATCTATTTTTCATTAATGTCAAAGGGAGAGAGAGCAAAAGAAAAATAAAATATGCAACACAAGTGTTTTGGTGTTTCCATCAATGACAAAGGGGGATATTGTTGGAGAAAGGTTGGCATTGATGTTAATATGGAAACATATATGAATGTCGATGTGGTAATGAGATGATGTGTTAGTAGGGATTATTGTCAAAGAATTATTCCCACTAAAACTTGAAGAAAATTCCCGCACAATAAGGTGTAAAATGTTTGCATTATCATGCAAAATTATCACCAAGCACAAGGAAAATGCCTTCCAAGTAAGTCTTGAGGAAAATTCCTGCCAAGCATTCAGGAAGATGATTTCTAAGTGACGAGGAAGATGCACACCAATCACAAGGAAAATTCCTACCCAAATAGTTATTCCCACACAATAGAAATGAAAATGACCACACGCCCAAGACAAATATGCCTGCACTAAAATTCCTACCAAAGTAAAGATGAGATTGATTGCACAAAAATTCCTGCTCTAAATTTAAAAATTGCACACCAAATATGCACAGAGCTGCCAATAAGGGTGAAGAGAATGATTTCATGCTTTCACTCATGAAATATTTCAATCACAACCACAATATCATTCACAAAATTGACAGAACCTTGCTGAATGATGATTTGATGTTTCCATAGCGAGAAAGGAAGGGGGTGTTGGCCCTAAGAAAATTTGGAAAATTTTGGTACCAATTTTTGAGGAATGGTTTTGGTGTGAATGGTGTTGCAATGAAGTTGTTTGTCGAAGTGGACAACTTTGAAGATGCATCTAAGAATTTGAGAAAGTAGGGTTGGTTAGCTACTTAGGAATTTTTTTCCACTTACATTAATGGGATTGGTTAGTGGGCGTGGGATGAAAGGCTAGAAAAAACATATAAATATGTAACAGGGTGGGATTTTTGGGGTTAAACAATTTTGGGTAAATTGATATTCTTTTGTTTTGTATAGCTGAGATCATGATGTACTATTTGTGTATCTATCAGAGTGCAAGTAGAGAAGATTCGTAAGGATGAGATATGATCTACATGCATGCACAAGTATTTTTTAAGGAGTGTCGAGGAGAGGTCTATAGGATATGTGCATAGACATAAACATTCTTGCTATGACTCACTCGTACAAAATGAGAAATTAATGACTAAAATCCGGCTATAAACAACTATTTTTGAGTCGGTGACTAATAGTAGCTATTTTCCACTATCTTATAACTTAACTAACTTAGTCGTATTTCACTTAGTCATTAATAGGTTGACTTATTATCCATTGATTTAGTTATGGATTTAGTCACCAATTGCAACAATTAATGACCAAATATACGACTAAATAAACTACTAGATGATAACATATTAATGACTAATATAAATATGACTAAACGTTAGTCACACTATAAGATTCAGAAAATTAGCTACTAATAGTCGTATATATGCGAATCTAGTCATTTTTATAGTCACAAATTTATGATAGGTCACAGAGGAATCGAACCACCAACCTCCTACCTATAATTAGGTAGGTTCTCTACCATTGAGCTAGCACCCTTTAAGAAGTTTTTATTGCTTAATAATGATGATATTCAAACAAATTTTGCATCATTCAAGCATACAAAATAATAATTATCAAGTTACTATAGATCTATAATGGACTACCATGTACTAGTCCTTCAAGTCCTTCTTGCACTTAATAAATGCATTAGAAATACTTGAAGGAATATTACAAGGTAAGCCATTATGTATCTATAGTAACTTGATAATCATTATTATGTATGCTTGAATTATGCAAAATGCAAAAATACCAGAAACTTATAGGAATGAAAAGCATGCATCCAATGTTAAACTATCTACCAAGTCATCTAGAGTCATGCCAAGATATCTGAATTTGACTGAAAATTATTAAGTAACTTGAAGATAGTGATGGATGATGTCATGGAAAGGATAATTTTAGTTTATATAGAAGCAAAGGATGAGAAAATGGAGAAACTCATCACCCAAAATGTATATAGAATAGTAAAAATAAATATACAACTAATTCCATTTCACATCAAGAAGAATGGGCATTAACTCTAAGTACTATTAGCCACTAGATAAATGAAAATGAAATGAGATGAAATATTAGAAACAATACCTTCGAGTTTGCTTGTTGACAAGAAGTATGAATACTTAAATATGATTATTTTATTCACAAGAGACTTAAACATCCACTAACTTGCAATCAAGGCAAGAAACCATGTTGAGATTGATATATAAATAAAATAAAATAAAATAAAAATTAAAGATATACTATGCCAATCCACTATCATTTATACCTCAAAAGAGAACTAGAAAATCTCCCACAACTGTTCAACTTTGTCCAAAATGCCCACTTGGAATTCCATTGTTTAAACATAGCAAAAATAAATTAAAAACATGAAAGTAGTAATTTACTCTACATGTCTATTAGATGCAAAGTCCCATAAATGTCATATGACTGCTTCGGCAGACTCACTAAGTCTCTTTCTATATATGGTTTATAGTCTCATTGTTCATCTTGTCTCAAGGATTAGTAATATTTTCATCTAGGTTTCATCATGTTGGGTATTTAACATCATTGCATTCATCTTATTGTGTGAATCGTCTCTATACTTTGTTTGACAAAATCATCTTCAATTGAACTCTTCGACATATTTTCTAAATTTCCTTTCCCCATTGCTATATCATGTTTAAAGTTGAGTTTGTAGTTTTTTATTATTATTGTTATTAAATTTTCATTAATGACATCGTTATACTAAAAATTTAATGTTATTGTGTTTATCTCATCACTTTGGTTGCATCAATATTTCCCTTCCTAATTTTCAAATCATTTTCACTCTCTCGACAACTATCAAGTCTCTATAAGAGACCATTTTGGTGTCTTGTTAGTTAAAGAAAGTTATCGACTTTCTCATCATTTAGTAATTTACCAAATCCATTTGATGGTATTCTTACTATAGATACCATAACATAGAAACCTCCATATATATATACACATCTCCTTCCTTATTTATGATGAATGTAATAATTCTACTCTTCCCACTACACCGTGTGCATAAATGCAATGCTTTCAACATAACATTATAATTTTGTAATTATTTAATAAGTATAAGTATACACTTTACTAATTCTACTAAGCATACAATACAACATATATATAACTTTACACTCTTATTTTTAATAGAATATTTAAGATGACTAATTCTTTCCAAGTCCATAATATCTATGAAAAAACAATAATTTTCATCTTATATAATCATGTAAATACATTTCTTCTTGATATATATATAAATGACAATGTATCTCAATATATATCATCTTATTTAATCATATAAATACATCCCTTATATATATATAACAATGTATCTCAATATATATTAGGCAGTTGTGAAATGGAATCTTTTGAAGTATAAAGTATCTTTTTATACTATACAACAACTTTTGAAGTATAAAGTATCTTTTTATACTATACAACTGGCTCTGAAAACCATGAGTGAGCCTTGAAGTAAGCAAAAATTTCCCTTCTTTACTATATACTTTCTCTATATGATAGGCATCTAGAATGTAATTCCAAAATTCATTCTTGTGAATGCATAATAACATTCGTTTGTATGTATATGTGAAACATTTTCAATACATTTATTTAGGTTATCCTTCCAACACTTGATAGCAATGGTATACCGGAAATGAAGGAAGAGTGAAGATCTAAGTTGTTTATGAAAATGAAAATGAGACCTTCTCTGGTAGGGAATATTTGTCCAATCAAGGTAAATAAGATATGACAAAGTAAATTTAAACGGTGAATAAAAAAATTGTCACTTTTCTTAAACACATACAGAGACACATTTAAATAATAATATACATATAAACTAATTAATACTTATTCAATACACTAGTTCTAATCTAAATTCAAAATATAATTAGAATGGCATTCTATGTAAGTGAAGTTTTCATAATTAATTTTCAATTCCTTTTCATATAGTTTATATTATAACTTCCAAGTTCCTTTTCCTTTACAATCTAGCCATATAACCTTAAAAACTCATTGAAGTTGACCAAGTGCCAGTTAGAGATTAAGACCCAATAGCTTACCCCTATAGATCATCCAGTAGTAGATTCTCCAGTCGCAATCCAAGATGCAAAAGCAGGAGCAGGTTACCACACAAAGAGAAAGGTAGCAGCACCAGCCTACCCCATTTACCCAGAAGCAAGGGTTTCATAACCATTATACCGCTTATAAAGGGATAAGGGTAGGTAATTAAAACATATAATCCAAAAATATAAAAATATAAATATATATATATATATATATATATATATATATATATATCCTCTCTCGATCC
>LPNX010392849.1:0-22169 GCA_001517045.1 Pseudotsuga menziesii | reverse complement strand
ATTGTTTATTTCTATTGCATATTGGAGAAGATTGATTTCTGGAGTCTAGCTGTCTGTTGTGGTACCCCAAGCCATAGGAATTTCTCTCCGTAACACCAAGAACAAAGGAGGAGATGCAGAAGTGCATGGGATCAAGTATGGTAAGTGGTAAGACACTAAAAGAACTTGATTTGGCTAAGAAAACATCCTGGAAGTCACTAGGTTATGCACCATCAAGGAGAGAGGCATGCACAAAGTGTGAGAGGTCTGGCATATGGATCTCAGAAACCATGATAGAAGACATAGAGAACAATTGATGTGTGAGTGAATCATCAATAGAAATATCAGCTCCATTAGTCACTTCTTTTTCATCAACAGCATCATAAGAAGATGAATCAATATCTTCTACTTCAAGATACACAGAAAAAGTTGGCTCTTCAATATTTTCTTCTTGATTGAAAGGGGAAGCATTCAAATCAAAGAGAGTAGTAGCAACAGGAACTATATGAGAAACTTATTCTTCATGATCAACTTCATCAAAGATAAATAATTGTGAAGCTAGAGGCACTCTTCACATAGCTAGAAGGATCCTCATTATCCTTTCCCAAAACTCTATCCAATGTTGTCCAGAGATCCTTTGGGTATTCAACAAAATCATTAAGGTATCACATGCTTGGAGAGATAGCTAGACAAATAGCTCCAATTGCTCTATCACAGTTGTTTGTGCCAGAAATTGTTTCTAGGACACAAACAAACAAGCCAACACAATCTCAAATATTCAATAAAAAAAAACTAGGGTTTTGGGTTTTTGAAAGGTTTTCTTGATTATAAAGTTTGGTGACTGAAGGGAATACACTCATAAGCCAAGCAGGAACTAAATCATAAATAAATAAGAACAGAGATGCATAATATAATCACCATGTACCAACAGAATATAACCTTGAAGTTCATTCACAACTGACAAGCATTACAAGCAAAGAAACCATAAACCAGTAATGAATTTATCAATCATGCAGCTGAACAAGCTAAAAATGAAGTCAAAAAATAGACTGAAGGGTAATATGGATCATATATTTCAACAAGTCAGGAGACCTCCTCCAGCCAGCTAAAGAGTAGAACCCCTCTTCTGTAACCTTGTCCCTCTTTTATAATTACAAAGAAGTAGTTCTATATTCCCTTCATTAGGTCGAAATTAAACTACCCAGTAGTTACATTAACTAACTTTCAACTAATTGACTAAAAATAGCAAAATCGGATTCCTCGCAAAAATGGCAAATTTCTGAAAAATAGGTGTCAAAGAAGCTTCCATATCTCTCAATTCGTGAAACCTGTGTAAAAAATGAGAGATATTTTTGTGAATGGGTCCGTGATGGACAAAAACCTCTCTTGGTTTTTAAAAATTCATCTCCAATCAATCAAAATATGCCCCGTAAGATGAACACTAAAACAGGAAAATATTAAATATTTTTACAACCCTGAAAAATAGGCTATAAATATTAAACTGAATATTTCAAACCTTGATAGCTGTTGCAAAACTGAGAGAGGTTTTTGTGAATGGTTATCTTATGAACGAAAACCTATTTTTGTTTTCTAAAATACATCTCCATCAGCTCGTGGCCTGCATTTAACTTCAATAACCCAAAACAGGAAAAAACAGAGCAGAATCCTCAATAATCCAAATAACCAAGTAAGAGAGAATCAGGACAACCGGTATTAGCATCTTTCACCTCTGGCTCCTCAAAATTTAGAAACTTCCCTTTATAAAGGCCACTAGCTTTATCATTGTTTCCAGCAGAATGATCTATTACTTTACTTCTTTTTGTTGTAGGAAACTTCTGGAAATTTCTTGGCTTCCTCTTTATCACTTTTTGTGGGGTAAAATTAGCATGTTTCTCTACTTTAACAGAAAGTTGTTGCATTGCAGACTGCACCTTCAATAATTTTTTAAGTCAGGAAGAATCAACCTGGTCAGTTTCATGTTGCAAATTAGTTTTCTCTTGGAGTTCTGGAAAATTAAGAACTGAAGCAGCACCCAAATCTATTGCCTTCAGATCTCTTGCACGAGCAGCCTCAATCATACTGTCATACATGCCAACATACACCTTTTTCTTCCTGTTCCTATCATAAATACTTGCTTCATATCTTCCAGAAGATGTTTTTCTCACACCAAAGAAATGAGCAACATTCTCAACATTTCTAAGACTCACATTTTGTTCAGGTGAGGAAAAATTGTTTTCACTATCAGTTGCTCTCTTAGCCTGACTAATTTCATCTCTAAAATGTTCACCAAGCTCTGTGCCACTTGATGCAAGATCATTTCTATAATATCTTGATTCTAGTTCACAATCTGCCTGTTTATCTTTATCAGCTGAAATCTCAGCAGGGCTATCCGTGTTTGGAATTCCAGCAACTGCATTTGAAATGCATCTAAACTTCGCTCTCTCATTGCTTCCACAAAGAAATGAATCTGGGGTTTCTTCTTCACCTAATATACCTTCTGGCACCATCATGCTTAATGTAGAACTGTTCAGGTCAATGGTTTTCCTCAACTTTTGTTTCTTACTGTACACTTTTGCAAATCTCTCTGTCAGTTTTGATTCTTTTTCACCACGAAGTTCCTGTATGTGTTGTTCCTGAGTTGCACTTCCCTCAAGATCATGAGAGATTAATGTTTGGTCTCCCACTTCATCATTATCAAACCTAGAAACTAGACTAAAAAGGTGTACACCAGAGCCTATGGTATGCATATTGATGTAATTAGCTGTAGCATTAAATCCAAACATTGAAGAGGAAACACCATCAAGCAGGTTTGGTGGGCCTCTCCCTGGAGCAGTAAGATCCCACAAATTCTTTGATGCCTTCTCATCTGGTAAGAGTTGATCTTCATCTCTCCTTTTTGCTGTTTGATGACCTTCTCCTCTTTGGTGCCTTTCTGGCTATTTTCTCTCAATTTATAACAAATATGTTCTATTTTCAATGCAGGAAATATTTTTTAATGAGCTTGGGTAATTTAGGTCAACAGAGTACCAATAGTATTTAACAAATCTACTGCTGAACTTAACTAACATCCAATATGCTCATCTAAATGCCAGGCCACCTATGGAATGCATAGAGACATCTATGTGTTGTGATTCTGCACAAATAGCAGCCTTGGCTCCTTCTAATGCCACTAATGAGCTATCTCTTTGCACTAAGGATTCTGCCTTAGCACTCTCAACTGCTCACCTCTTAGATTCAGATTGTGATTTTTTAACTAGGGGATGAGATGATATGAGAGCAATCTTATGTGTGTTAATTTTCTACTTCAACTTGCATTCAGCACAAAACCAATCAGCCTCTGGCACATACTCAGACAAGGTCTGCAAGCAATAGTCATGCTCAGCTAACTCATTGCATTGATTGCAGGTAACAAGTGAATCTGTGAAACCCTAGTAGCCACAAATAGTACAGACCTTCACCCTACCATATTTGCTGGTCTTGACAGGAAAATTTGTTCAATGCAACTGTTGTTTTTTAACTTATCATTTGCCAAAAATTCTAAAACCTTTAGACTGATATCTCATTCTTGAGAGATTGTTAACAACATGAGTTAATGTTTTCTTTACTCAGTTTAAAATAACAAGCCTTAATGGAAAAACCCCCAATTTAGCAGCCACGACCAAGTTTACACAGAATACCTCACTCCCGGCCTGCTACAGACGTTTAAAATTAATCCTTGGACTATCTGACTATTGAATTTAACTGTCCAAGTGTCTTCAAGTCTTCTGCTTACTCCCAACTATCACGCTGGCGAAACCCTAAATTCCTTCAACTGCCAACTTTGAATTTTTTAGCAATGTGTCTCCACCCCGACGTCTCCACCAGCTTCGTAATATTTAATTTAGAACCTCTTTCCCGTCGATCTCGCCTCATTCCACTGTCTATCATGATTTTGCCATAAATTTGCATACAGTTGCCAGAATCTCCCTCACATGAGACCAGACACCTGTTTCACTGATAAACTTGGCAAAACACATATTAAATGTGATAAATGACGTAGTTAACACCTTAGGGACGAAACCCCCCAAAAAATCGGACTGAAAAATGACTATTTTGGCAAAAACGATTTTCTTGTAGCACCGTAGTCTAACTTTTTGGCCATTGCACTACAAGAAAGTTTTAAACTCAAATTTGGTGCCTTTTGATCCTTACTTCAATTTTAAATGAGGTTTATATGGTAAACCTTGATCTTAGTGTTTATTTGTGAAAATTTTAATCAACATATGTCCTATAGAACCCTTCAGAATCATAAGAAAAACAAAAATGAAAACCTAAAGGAAAAAATCAAATTTTCACTTTAAACCAAAATTTCCTAAAAGTAAGCAAATGAGAAAGCTTAAAACAAAAAATCACAAGCAAAATATAAGACTGAAGAAAACAAATTCATGACTTAACAACATTCATTCATCCAGTCACTTGGCTCTTCATAATACTCTTCACCAGCTCCAATAGATAATTGATAGAGACCTTGTCTCTTTAGATATGAAATCATCTTCAATTTCCACTCTGAATAGCTTGTGAATGGAGAAACAAGAGGAACTGATTCTCTTGAATCCATTTGAAGTTGTACCTGCAAAATAAACCTGCAAATCTAAAAAGGAGGATTAATTAATGAACTATCAAAGATCTGATATCATGTATATCTTTTTTTAGCCTCAGCTTTGATACCATGTAGAAATTCTAAAGCCTTGATGGCATAGGAATTTCATAAACAAGCTAAGGATCTAGGCACACAATTAACCTCATAGAGAATTGTAGAGAATTAGCATAAGGAGAGAAGAAGAAGAATTAATGAACACACATTAATGAATGATCAATAAATGATAATTTATATTATTACATAGGTAATACATCCTTATAAAGGAAAATAGAGTTGCTAGAAGAGAACTCAGGCTATATCATAAAGCAGGCTTAGTAATTATGATAAACGTCATATTTGGCTAAAGCACTTTCCCAATATATCAAGAACCTCACGAATTAGCAATAGCATGTGTGAGTGATGATGAGTGAAGGAAAGAATTTCTAATCCTAGAATATGGAGAGAAAATAATGGAGAATGGGTTGGCAACAAAAGCTTCCAGTTCTCTAGTTGAATAGCTTTACCTTATCCATAGAAAAGTAGGATAAAGTAGATAAAGCATAATAAAGCAGAATCTTCTATAAAGTGCAGTTACCGATTCTAGATGGCCATAAAGTGGTCAATATCAACCTAGAATCAGAAATAAATCATTCCTGGGATATAGATCGCAAGTGTTGACTCTAAGGTGCAAGTGGATGCCAACTATCTAAGCTAGTGGGTAGTAAATTAATCAAATAATGATTAATCATTTTATGAGTGGGTTTACGATATTCCAACAGTCACTGTGTTGCATTGTGACTGAGATCATTGAGCTACCAGTTAGAACTGATAGAACCGATTGCATGGTAGAAAATGCATCTTGATTACGCAATCACTGTGTCACGTCATGATTGAGACCACTGAGTTACCAGTCTATGAAGGATTACCGAAGTTTTCTGAGTTTCTTATTGCATTTGAAGATAAGGTTTCAGAACCACTGTAGTTTCTAGAATTGGAGGAGGTGTTGAAGGCGAATCCAGCATGTTGATGGGTGACCCATGAGAGTTTGATCATTAGATGGTCGCAGTGTCGAAGGCTAATGACAGTCTACTTTGGAGATGCAAAAGTATATCATGTAGGAAGATATAATGGGCGGAACAGTCATGATGATCATCTAATCAAGTGTCAGACTTTGTGGGTATCATGACCAAAGGATGAGTGGGTCCATGCCTTTTTCCACACATTGGATGAAATGCTGTGATCTTGGTATCTATTAGCTAAATTGCGAAGAGAGATCACTAACTAGGAGGAGTTAACAGTTTTCTTTACTCACACCTTTAGTTTCGTGGATTCCAACCTAGATGTTCATAATGTGTTGCAGCTTATCTATGGTGTGTTTTTGAAGGTAGTGTCGGTCGCATATCCAGTAGATATGCATGTGCATTGCCACATGCAATCAATGATGGAATGTATAATGTATCAGGAGAGCCAGATGATGATGATATGTAGAATATCAATATTCCGAAAATAGAAGGAATTCAAGATGTTGCAGCATCAAATGTAGCAACGGATCCCATGAATCAGCCGCTGAAAATAAGGATGGTCAACATTGGGATAGAAGATAACCTGAAGTTTGCAAGCGCAAGGGACTAATGGGGTGACCAGACCAAGGAAAATATCACATATCTATTACATGAATTTCAAGAACTATTTTCGACGAAGTTTTCTGAGATGAAGGCGATACTAGGTGATTTAGGAGAGATGAAGATCCCATTAAAACCCAATGCAAAACCAGTAATACATCGACTATATCATCTGAATACGCGATAAAAGGAGAGGGAAAAGTTGAGATTTATTGGATGTTTGATGCTAGAATAATTGAGCCAGTTGAAGAATCGGGATGGATCAGTCCAATGGTGGTCCAAGATAAGAAAACGAGTGAAGTTCGGATCTGTGTCGACCTGAGAAAATTGAATGATACATGCATGCATGATCCATTTTTGACACCATTTACTAATGAAGTATTGGAAGGGGTAGGCAGTAAGAAAATGTATTCATTAAGAGATGGATTTTATGGCTAGCATCAGATTAGGATCATGAAAGAGGATTTCCACAAAACAACATTTGTTACTGAATGGGGTTGTTTTCAGTACACAGTGATGCCATTTGGGTTGAAGAATGCACCTGCGATATTTTATTGACTTGTTGTTGCCGCATTCAAAGATTTTGTTCATAAATTTTTGCAAGTTTACATGGATGATTGGACAGTATATGGATTGACCAAAGACCATTTGGAAAACTTGTGATTGATGCTAGAAAGATGTTGACAACATCAGATCACGCGGAACTCCAAGTAGTGTATTTTATGTGCACCATTTGGGATGTTTATGGGTCACATCATTTGTAAGAAAGGACTATTGGTTGACCCTACGAAGATTTTGTTGATCCTAAACTTGCCACCACCTACAAATGTGGAGATGCTTAAAGTGACATTGGAGCATACATGGTACTATGGCAAGTTCATATGTGGGTATGCTTAAATCACATCACTGATGGAAAAGTTGTTGAAGAAAGATGCAGCATTCATATGGATTCAAGAGTGTCAAGGGATTTTTGATACACTGAAAGCCAAGATGGCCGATTCAGCATCGATACTAGTTTTTCCGTATTGGGACAAGGAGTTTCATGTTCACGTGGAGGCATAATCTATTGCGTTGGGAGTAGTACTTGCAAAACCAAGAGAAGGATATCTAGATCACCCGATCACTTTTTCTACTCGAAAGCTATCATTTGTAGAGAATAACTATACGACCACGAAAAGGGAAGGTCCGGAGATGTTAGATGCATTACAAAAGTTTAGGAATTACCTATTGGACGGTCATTTTAATATGTTTACAAAATATTTTTCTTTGAAGTACATAGTCAATAAGCCTGTGTTGGACTACAAGTCAGAAGAAGTAGTTAGTGGTTAAGGCCTCGGATTTCTAGTTGATCGCTAGAAAACAATATAAAATAGGACTAGATGAGATTTTGCGATGATGTGTCCTATCGCATGAAGATGGGAATATTTTGGAAGAGGCCCATGCAGGAGTTTTTGGTGGACATTATGGAGGACAAGATATTGCGAGAAAGGTGCTTCGCGCAGGGATTTGGTGGCCCACTACATAATTATGCGATAGACTATGCGAGGATTTGTGATGTCTATCAACAAGCTGGAAAGCCATCAAGGAGAGATGAGATGTCGCTAGTATCTCAGGTGACCTTGTAGCCATTTGATAAATGGGTCATGGAATTTTTGGGGCCAATAAAACCACCTAGGAACAGAATTGGTGTGTGATATATCATTACAATGATAGACTATTTAGCAAGATGGGTAGAGGCTGCACCAGTCGTGAATTGCACCGCAGCAACAACATCGAGGTTCTTATTTGAAAACATTGTCACGTGGTTTGGATGCCCAAGGATATTGATGAGAAACCAAGGGAGTCACTTCATCAATCGCATAATAATCAAATTGATGGAAGAGTAGCAGATACAACACAAGAAGAGTACCTCGTATCATCCATAGGAGAACAGGACGATGGAGGTATTCAAAAAAATATTGGAGCATGCGCTTGAAAATCGCAATGACTAGGACCTGAATATTCCAATATTCTTGTGAGCATATCGCACCACTTACAAGAGATTGACAGGATAGACACCATTTAAGTTCGTGTATGGGAAAGAGGCATTCATTCCTATGGAGTACATTGTTTTGAGTCTGCGCATTGTAGCAATGACAAGAATGGATGATGAAGCAGCACTGGAAGAACGATTGGACCAATTAGTCCAAATTGAAGAAGCCCGCTTTGTTGTGGGTTTCCACCAGTGCGTCAAAAAGGATCGACGAAAGGCTTGGCATTATCGCCACATAAAGAATAACCAGTTTCAACAAGGATATTTGGTGCGGTTATACGACATCAAGTTCATGAAGCATCCAGGTATGTTACAGATGCATTGGTTAGGTCCATATCTTGTTAATTCCATTACTTCAAGAGGTGTAGTTCAAATACAACATTTAGATTATGCGACACTGCCAAATATAGTGAATGGTAGCAGGCTGAATCCCTATAGGATGGGCCTAGAACTGTGTAGTGCTTGAGGCACTGCGCAATGAAAACGAAAAGGAAGGTGCACTAGGAGGAAGTGGATGCGCAAGAGTAGGAGTTAGTAGTATAGTTAGTAGGTCATGCTGCGACAACTGTAGGGCTGCGCATAGATTCAAATCAGCAATAAATAAAGATAGTTAAAAGCAGTTAACCAACTATGCTTGTTGAAGCAACATGCATTTATGACCAATCCGACCATTGGATTAACAGAATCACTGATGGATTCAGGTCGTTAATGACGAATTTGGTCGTCATGATTGGAATGATTCGATCATGATGATCAATGGATTGAATTGATGCCATAAGAAGGGGCTCATCACGGGTTGAAACACCATTGAGAATATTTGAGTTACAGAGTTGTAGAATTGTAGCTAAGTTGCAAAGTTTCCAAGCAAATTGTTGAGTAAATCTGACTGAATTGTGTAGTCTAGAAACGGTGTGCGACTGTTAAGTCTTGTGGGGTATTGGTGCAACATGCAAAGTAACCCAAACATAGTGGATATTTTGAGTTAACAGGATTCACCAATTAGACTAGTAACAATCATAGAATAAGTAGGCAGTATGATAGTCAGATCATCGTCGATGCTGAAGAGGAAGAGAAACGGGAAGAATCCTAGCTCCCTGGTTCCACAGAAGAGACAAACTAGAATGTCCACAAGGGAAGCGGGGGAAACCGTGTAGACAGGACCATCGAGCTCAGGATTCATGGAGTCAATGGATCGAGTAGGAGTGTTTGTTAATGAAATCCCTAGGTATATACCTCCTAGTCAGTCGGGTGTGATGACCAAGAAACCCACTAAAAATCAGAAGTACCAGATAAGGATGTCGACGATACCACAAGGGATGGTATGGCCCTCTGACATTGTTCCTGCACTAATGTAGATGAAATATGAAGATAAAAACTTTCTTGCACTAGAGGATGTGGAGAACGAGCCATACATGCCAATGGTAGTAGTAGGAGGTGGTCCCATAGAGTGCATTCTACACAACTAGGCATGTGGGATACATAGAGACGGCTTGTTAGGTATGATCAACATGCCGTACTTTGGATGGACGAACGAAGTCAATGCATTCATGAAGCAGATTTTGGCATGCTTCTATAGAGGATTTTTGTGGTTGGACACACCAGTTGAAGTCACGGTGGGGTTGATTTCAGAGATAACAAGGTTTCCCAAGGATGGGCCAAAACCCTCAAAGTATTTCTGAGGAAAAGAAAATGACAAGAAGTTGGTGGTGACACTGAAGAAGCATTATGCTTTAGAGTGCAATGAGAGGGCTTCCCGTATTGATAGCATCAATGACTGTGTAGTGCACATCGATGCAAGGATTTTGGCCAGTAAAGTGGTCAAGAAGAACCACCCCGTTCAATGTAATTCAGGGGTGGTCACAGTTGCTGAGTTATGTGCACAAGGTGTATAAATGATCTGGTTTCTTTTTCTTATGAACCAATTAGCGAAGGACCCAGTAGTAGTGAAAGTGGGTGAAAGACCCTTCACATACACTTGGCTATTGATCTTGCTTGTGTTAGTGGCTTGGATGGATCCAGATCATTACCAAGGTATGGATGTCAAAGCAATAGAGGTATGCAAGGGGGCACGGTATCAGAATCTATGGTGGATAAAAGAAGTAGAAAGATTGACAGATTGTGTGATTCAATTTTGGATCTATTGGGAAGCATTGCAGGAGACAACGGTGAAAATTCCAAGACTATCTGAGGAATCCACAACAAAGTATCAAAGGGTTGTGTTGTTCGCCATTGGACCACATGCCATTCACATCCAAGTGTGACATGACCCAGATAAGCAATGGTTTCCGATGCATTACAAAGTGTCTAATGCATAGTTGGAAGCAATGGTTAATGATTAGCCTACATAATGGGGCAACCTAGCTAGTATGGGAGAAGTATTGACGGGACCCTCGGTGGATGCACTTGCTGATCTTGTGCGTAAAGATGACTAGTGGATTCAACATGAGTCTGATGGGGAATCATCGACAGAGACACCTACTGACCTGGAAGTAGAGTGCATATTCAATGAGCTAAGAACAAAGCGGCGCATGGAGTAGGGTGTGAGTAGTAGCACCACGAAAACAATGGAGGTGTAGTTACATTGACTTATCAATTCAGTTGAAAATGCAATAGACGCAAAAGATAAGGAAATGAAGAAATCAACACAAGATGGATTCCCAGAGGTAATAAAAAAATTGGATTCTTTATACAATGTTGTTTTGAAGAGAGAACCAAAGAGTGCGATGGTGCAGGATTTTGCGTCAGTCAGCACTAAGTCGCAGGATAGGAATGTTCAAATTCCCTCGACTGCGATTGACATTGGCCGAGAGGACTTGAATACCTTCCTACAACAGTTGTAGGAAATATCACTAGATATCAACGTGTTTTCTACACAGATGTTGGTACACATGCAGCAGGTTTCCAACTAGGAGGTTGTAGTTAGACAGAATGAATTCAGTGATCGATTCTTGTTGTTGCAAGAGAAAGAGGAGAAGGCACAGAAAGAGGTCAAGGAACTGTGACAAGTAAAGGAGAAGTTACTAGAAGAGAAATCCTGGGAAATTGAAGCACTAAAGATAGCACAAGAAGAGCTGAGGGTGAAGAGAGATGAGGAAATCACAGAGCTAAAGAAGGAGCAAGATCACCTTATTGTTGAGAAGGCACACCTTTTTTTATAGTAGAGTTAAGTTAGAAGCAGCATTTGCGGATGCTTGTCAGTATGTCTTGGAGAGCACCGGGAAGCTGAATGCAAGGGCAAGAGCATAGTGACTCGGGTCTGTTCTTTCAAAATTGCTGAGTGAGAATAGTATTTTGGTGCACCCGGCCACACCACCAGAGAAAATAGTAGCGCAAAAGAGTGAAATCAAATATTTAACAACACAGCTTGATGAAATGGAGTAGGCATCTAGGAATTTAATGGATGCAACCACGTAGTTTTGGGGAAGCGTAGTGCGGGTTGAACAGCTAGCGCAATTGACCAAACAGTTGCAGGAAGCATAAGGGAATTTAGCAACCTTGAAGAATTCTCTAAGAACGATGTCGTTGATGGTTCAAGTCACACGATCTATAGAACTGAAGGAATTGCAATAGCGTGTTGGGAAGGCCCAAGAGCGTCAACGAAAGCACACTGAACAATTGGATGAGTTTCAAGATATCGGCGTGCATCTTTCTAGTAAAGCACTTGTTGCATTGTAGTTCGTGCAAGAAGGTAGAAAGGATATCACTAAGAAAATGGTCGAGCATCCAGTTACACATGATCTGATGGCGAGCTAGGAGATAGATGGCAGAGTCAAAGAGCAGGTCAAGGATATTACTTAGCAGTATCAGGATTTCAAGCAAAATATTACTGAGTACACCATGTCCACCTAGTGTGGCTCAAGGGAGAGCCACAATATTGTGCTAGGGGCCTATTGGTAAGGGGTTTTGGATACATTAGTTGTGTGGAATCGTAGATGTTGTGCAAGCTCAGAGACACCGCGCAAGGGGAATATGGTGCAAAAAGTGGAGAATATAATATTTTGCATATTTTGTGTCACCGTTTTGTAGTTTGGACCATCACTGGTACAAACGAGGAATTAATGACTACATGACTAAAATTCTAGTCACCACAGGTTTTTCAAGTGATTTACTCCTAAATATGAGCAGTTTTGATTAACCCAACTATAAATGACTAATTTAGTCACTAGTTAACAAATATGACTAGATAATAAGTGGCAGAGTTAAAAGTGACTAACATAAATGACTAATTTAGTCACGACATAAAAAATGACTAGCTAAAAGAATATGAATTAATCATTTATGATAGTCATTTTTAATTGTACAAGTTATATTTCATGTGTTGTCATGTGATGGTCAAGTTGAATTGGTATCTTAAAGGTTTTTTCATTATGCATATTCATGTCTCCATTTTGGTATAACTTAGTTTAGCTAATCTCATCGATCGTGCTCATATTTCGTTTTCTGAATTCTGAGTCTGTTTGGTCCTCTCACCAATTAGTTAAAAATCCGGTAAGTTAAAGTCTTTTGATCTTAACATTGAAATCTATAAAATTTGTGTCCACCAATAAATCATCATTGACACCTACCCATCAATGTTGTCATCACGCCTATTCTCAAAAAGTTAAAATGTCCCCCCTTGATGCCCCTAGTTACGAAAATGACAATATCTTTTATTTTAATAAAACAAAATCCTCCCTCCCATTTTAATGATTTCTTTCCATTTCTAAATTTAAAATAATAATAATAATAATAAGTTTTCATCTAATTCAATAGGTTTTTAACCTATAATAATTAATATAACATGCTTTTTATATATAAATATATTATAGTTAAACATTATATAATATATTAATATTAAAAAATTAAATATCTATTCACCTATTTTGATAGAAATATAAATTAATTAAAAATGTATGAAAAAAAATTGGATAAATAAAAATTAAGAATAGAGCAAAAAGAATTTGGGAAATAGATTGCAGTCACTTTATGGTTGGATTCTAAAGTGACTACATTTTCATAAAAACAATAAGGGCACGATACCTAGGATTAACTAAACATTTTCATATAAAAAAAATGCAGAAAACAAATATTGTTCTTTCAAATTTTTACAATTTTAAACAATTGAGCACTTTAATATCTACATGAAAAAATGATATATTTTCATTGAAACTTATTTTGAACACATTAAATTGTCATATGTGTATCATTAATTTTACAGTTTGGTAACATAATAACTATTCTATTGTATTTTTTAAAGTCGGAGCACACTTCATTATACAAAAAAACTACTTAGACTATGCCATAATCATATTGGGGCATCCACGTGCAATCCAAGCTTGAGAGATGTAATAATGATAAGGATTGGGCACCTAAGACAAAATAATACACAACTCATAAAACATTAAAAAAAAATTCCTACATACCAAGCAAGTTAGCAAAGCTAGCATAACTGAGGTTGGGCATCAAATATTTTTGTTTAACACTTGTTGTGAAAGCATACATGTATGTGATGGAGGGGCCTGAGTCAATTGAATCCTTGCAACTCACTGCATGTCTGAGGCTCAACACTCTGCCTTCTAAATTGAACCAAAATACCAAAAGAATTTTATTAATGGCTAGATTTGAGAAAGTTCTAGGTGTGAGTAATTAAGGGCTCAGGGCTCTAAAATTTGTTGTGTTTCGTACCAGTCCATGATTAAGTGAATTGAAAATCATGGGTAGGAATTTAATTTATTCAATGAAAACAATTAATGTGTATAACCTCTATGTCGAAATCGTTTTCCATGTTGATGCAGGACACTACCCTCTTTATTGTCTTACCAAAAGGCATGATAATGAGGAAGAAGACCTAAAATTATGGACTTTACCTTCAAAGAATGCCTTGAAATCACATTGGTAAGGAGTGATAAGAAGATCACAACAATCCAACATGTCAAATCTTATATGATTGTGTTAATTAAAGACTTATATGGTAAATTTAATATAAGACTTACTTATAGTTGTCTCTTACTCTTTGCAACGCATTTAATATTTTATGGTTGTCTTTGCGCCTTGACCTAATTTGTATTATAAGGTGAGGATGTGCATGCATAATAATCCTTAGTTTTGACTATGAGATGAGGATTTAAAGAGAAGAGGATGTAAATACAAGTAATTTTAATATGTATTTTGGTAGCAGTCAGGACAAATGTTGTGAGAAACCCCAAATGTTTGGAAGGACGAAGCGAGATTACATCGTGATCATGCCACCCATCAAATTGAAGACTATACTTGAGCCAACAATTGTTTTTTTAGTTTTATTAATAACCATTTTTTCTCCATATCGTGTGCCCAATGACACCTCTCTATAGCAATGCATAAATCGACTTCTACACAGTTTGCGATCCTAGCTACATGCCATTATTTGTATTTGCATGACATCGAGTGTTCTTTATAGTTGGACTTATCAAACCAGCCTTTTGAATTTCATTTTGATGGAAAAATAGTAAACATTGGTAGCGAGGTTCACATAGGTAGTAGGCACAAATTTTTGAGCTCGTTTCAGGTCTAGTAGTAGACTAGTAGTTGTTCTTTTTTTTATAGTAGTAGTTGTTGACACATTGTCACACTTTAGATTGCAGACCCAACTGACTCGAGAGTCAGAGTCACATCTCGATGGCTAGTGCCTCGTAGTCAACAATGATTACTTTCCATCTTGCACAACTAAGCTGTAAGCACATGACAAGAGTGAGAAAGTGATTATAATTCATCATATTTCCAATATTTTGAATGATGAGTTGAACTTTATAGCATAGGAATTTCAACATATTGAAAATTCATATGTATGGGTAATTTCAAATGTTTCCCTTCTTTTGAAATGTTGATATAAATTATGCCCTTCTTAATTACAAATGTATTCAGATCTGGCTCCTCTCACCACTATCCCTATTTGATTTTGATTACTCCCTCCTATTTGTTAGCTACTTTGTTGAAAGGGAGGATTACCTTTTGAAGAAGGAGAGTATTCTTGCCACCATGTTCTATGTGCTATTGGAATTCAATGCATTTTTTTGACGACATTATGAGAAATATGCCCGCGTCTATACTAGCTTTACGAGTTAAGTTAGTGGGATAAGTGTGAGGCAAGTTCAATGCTTACCTATAAGAAGGAATGCATCAGATGGATTCCCAGGAATGACCTCTCATTTGAACCCGGTAAGTGATAACCTTACTTTCTTTAATATGCTTCTACTTGAAGAAATAGCCATATATAGGTGCTACTTATATACTGGTTCCACTGCTTTACCTGGACCTTAAACTAGAAGGTAAGTATCTATCTCTGCATGCACCTCTGCTCCTTTGCTTTGTCTCACTTTGGGTCTCTTTTCTGGTACATTCCTGGTATTGTATGGCAGAACATAGCCCACCAAATATTCTCACTCACTTACGGACTCACCTAACTCACCTCCTTGTGGAACCCTTATCATCATGGAACCTCATCTCACTCACTCACATCATAGTGTAACATCATGCATCAAACCTAATAAAAAAACATCCTGCATCGTGTAACATCAAGCAGGGCAAGTGAAAGGGGGCCCAGGAGGAATTTGTAGCCGCGTTGAGTGCCAACTACTTCTATGTAAAGGATGTCCATCTTTCCACCTAGCTCATTATAGAGTTTTTAGTAAAGGCCTTGTGGTACCTGTTCCTGTTACGAGACAACCTCATCTAAATCTGATCCCACACCGAAAGTCGTCAATCAATTTCGGGCTCTATCAATCAGTGAGGGGGAGCTAACAATGCCCTTGGAGACTTCACCAGTTTCTACAGCACAGATTTCTCTCATTCAGTTTGCAATTGAGATCGACTTCTAAATAGGGAGAGGGGAAGCTACAAAGTGATTTCGGGAGTGAAAAAAAGGCTATGTAGATGCTTCCTTGGCGCGAAGTGAGCTAGAGTTGGTCCTCGGTGTGCTCTCTTTTCCTTAATTAAGATTTTATTATATTTATCTTATAAGTATCCCTTAGCTGCCGAGAGGGGGTTGTGTACTAGATATAGCTCTATCCAGCTATAGGCCCATGTATTTTATAAGGTTATCAATGATTCCATACCCACATAGAGAGATTTGATACTTGGCCCAATGCCTCTCCAGTGTGACAGAAACAACAACCTTTACATCCCTCTAAAGCTCTCACCATCAAAGCTGAAATAAATAAACCCTACAAAGTCAGATTTGTCTACCTCATCGTGTACACTTCATGAGTATCCAATCCCATCCTTGTTAACAAAAATGAAGTCACCATCCGCATATGCACCGACTTTCAAAACCTCAATCAATATTGTTCCAAAGAAAACATCCGTACCCCTTTAATCAATCAAGTTGTTTATTCCCGTACTAGACATGAGGTTTTCTGATACAACCAGATTCGGATCCGCCAATAGGATCATGTCAAAACTACCGTCACCATACACGGCTCTTTGTTTCTAAAGGTTGTTGGTTAAAGCTCTATGTAAAGTAATGAAAAATGGTTCCTTCACGGTTCCTTGCATTGTCCATCATCTCTACTAGGTTAATACTCATAAGCATATAAAGTAGCATGGGCAGGAGCACTAGTAGTTCTATAAGCAAAGGAAGTAGGTGTATCAGTAGCTCCATCATGCTAGCCTAGGATTTGGGCATTCAAAGGTCTAAGGGTAAGGGTGTGATTGATCTCATAAACCCGTGTCTCCTAAGGGCCTCATATCTGACATATGGCAGGTAGGTAGTTCTATTTCCATTTCTACAAGGTGTGAAGGTAAAGGCTTTCAATGCCACTTTCCTATTCCGATCCAATGATTCGAGGATCCCAGGCTTCTGAGGATATCAATCTCCATGGCTAATTGGTGATTCCAGGTCTCTAAGTTGGTGCAAGTCTCTAGAACCCTTTGGAAGGGTTGGGAAGGGTTCAATTTTGAATGCTAATAGGAGAATGATTAGTGGTAGAGTGAAAGATTAGAACTCATATCAAGTGGCTCAAATATTTCCTTGGTTTGTATTGTGGTCATATGATATTTGAGCAACAAGGAATTCCTAGATCCAGTAATGGGTTTCGAGTGTTTTGGGTACCGAATAATTTGAAGGCATTCCTAGATCCAACGCCCAATTTGGGGTATTGTTGGCGTACCATTTTGATGGGCTTGGGAAGCTTCACCGATAGTGATCTTAGCACGTAGAGGGTGGAGCTACGTTTTATAAAGTTACTGACTGAGATCTTGATACATAATTTTGTTTTTTTAGATAAGTTTCAGCAGAGATGCATCCATGAGAGGGAATAGAGAGGTTGGTGGACACAATTTAACATTTGAACAACTTAGATAGATGGAACACCATGCATCTAACTTGTGCATCCCAGGAACTCTAAAATTGACAATGGTGTTGCTGGGAATGTCACTGGAAATCTACATTTTGGGTCCTCCCCTGTATTGGCAGTTGAAAGAGGGTTTGGCATCTGTAAGACATGCAGCTGCTTACCCTTCTTGCATCTATGATTGCTCAGCTGAATCTCTATCCACTATTCCCCGAGGTATTCTTCCCTATTAAACTTTTTAAATATTTTAGGATAGAGGCTATTTTGTTGTTAGCATTTACTTTGCTTCTCCAATTGTTTTCTATGGTTCCTTTCACAGATCTGTAGCTTTTTATAATTGCTTCAGACAATATTAGAATAGAGAAGAGTAATAATTAATGTGAATGAAATACCACCATAGGGATATGCCACTGTAGCAATAGCTTGTCATACATCACATACATAACATCCTCAAGCCAAAGAGTGCCCACAAGGCATGGCCTTGATACCACCAGCCATGAGAGCACCATCATTTATTAAACTAGGTTGTAAGGTGTTTGATTTATCTACTGCCATGGTTCTTCAATAAAATCATTTACCTTTTAGATAGTGCTCTAGGATTTGTCATTAGTAGGAGCACTCTTTTTCTTTAACCATGCATGTAAATAAATTACACCCACATGCAGGGTCATCCTTTTATATGTGTTTGCTTCCATTATGGGTGATCTTTGTTGCATGAATAGAAATTTGAATTTTCTCTTATATTCGTATAGCTTAGTATAAAATTTCCTGTAATACAAAGTGAGCTTACATTTTTTCTTGATTGATTGTTTGATGAAAATTTCTTTTGCAAGCAGCTTTTCAGAATACAGAGCTATGAATAGTGTTCTTCATCAGTTGAACCACAACTACCTCTTTTTATTTAGTTGAGTTTAATTATAGATACTAATTTTTTTTTCTATCACCGTGCCTTAATTTGCCTTAAGAATGCACCCAAAATCCCCCCTAAAAACTTTCATGCATTCACAAGGATGGATGAAAATAGAGCTAAATGTGAGGTACTCCAACTTGTTCTATCCAAATAAACATGCATGACTCTCTTATCAGAAAATCTTTCATATATTGTTGTATTGATCAATTTTTGTTATTTTTCTTTTTCCATTAGATGTTTTAGTTTTCAGTTTGATTTGTCAATTGAAGAATTCAGTTTCTAAATTTCGACTGCTTGTTTTTCTTTGAATTTTTTTGAATTGTAGCTTGCGTTAAAAGCTGGAGTGTTCTATGATAAGGTGTCAAAAATGACAATATGGGGAAATCATTCAATAACTCAGGTTATAAATTTCTATCTATTCATTTGAGATCTTATCCATTATAAGATACAAAATTTGACTGCAGGAATCTATCAACATAAACTTGTAGATAATCATTTTTTGATGAGGCTTTGAATCATCTCCCTCTTCACTTGAGAGCTAGCTAGCCGATAAATATACTCTTCTTGATGAGAGAGGTGGAAGATATTTTGTTCATTTTTCATGACCATGAATTTCCTATTCTCTAACTAATTCATATTATCCGAAATATCAAGTTCCAGATTTTCTCAATGCGAAAATTCATGGAAGACCTGTAAAAGAGATTATCACAGATATTAAGTGGTTGGAAGATCAATTCACTAAAAAGGTTTAAACGGTATGGATCTCAAATCTAGTCTTCATACTTGAGTCTTGCAGTTGAAAATATGCTTTAGAATTTTAGGCAAAATTCAGATGTCTAAGTATGCTTCTACTGTCGGGACTTGATGTAGTTGCAAGCTTACTCACATGAGATTATAAATTTGTGGAATTAACAAGTAATTATTATCGATGGAATAAACATTGTTCATTTCAACATGGTTAAATCTATTATTTATTGTGTTTACTTCTACAGCGTGGAGGTGTCTTGATAAAGAAATGGGGAAGATCTTCAGTTGCATCTACTCCTGTCTCAATTGTGGATGCTATAAAATCACTCACCATCCCCACTCTTGAAGGGGACTGGTTTTCTTCAGGGGTGAGTTACATGTTCAATGAAATATCTCTGTCACTTCAACATAGTTTTATAGAATGTGACTACTTGTAATGCTCACCATCATTACAGCAGAAACTACCAATAGAACTAAAAGCTTATGAATGTAATATAATAATTCTTTAGAAATTTTGTTGCTTGTTTATCTATTGAAATTCATGTTGATATTGAGCCAAATGTAGTCCTATCATTGATTGTGAAGCAAATTTGTTTGCAAAAAAACATTTTGAGAGATCAAAGAATGCTAGATACATGTTCATAAGTCGTGACTTTGAAATATAGATTTAAATTACTTTAAGAAACTAGAATTAGTTTATATGTCATTAAATATTAGATCAAAAGCACCAACTGTTCTTGGGAATATCTCGAACAACTTTGCTTGCTTCAGAAGTGATGATTTCTTCTGCATGTGATCCAACTTTCTGAACTACTAATGTTTTCATTTTATGCAACATCAAAACATGTGAAGCATGCTCTAAGTTTCAATTCCTCTAGTGATTACTATGTCAAGACTCAAGACTTGTAAAGCAATTTACAATGCCTGTTACTGGAATTTTCTTTCTGTCAAGAATTATGTGTAACATTTTTGAAAAAACAAACTTTATAAAGATGTTACATATTCAATCAAAGCTAATAAATAGATAGCTTTCCATATAACTTAAACACTACTAACATGTGATTTATATGCTATTAACATAATAAAGGTTATATAATATGATGATAAGTATAAGCATTTCCCTAATCAAGACATAGGTCGTGTTTTAGTAAGCTAGTTTTAATACTCATAGCTTATCTAATATACGTGATTTTCTTATAAAATAAATCTCATGACTAGTGTTCACTATCATAACTCAAACTTGTAAACAGTATAACCATGTTATTATCATAATTAGTGATATGATTGATTCCCATTGCTAATATGAGCTTGTAAGTAGTTCTAGGTTGTTAAAAGAAATAAACCTGTTGTTTGTAAGGTATTATGTATACTTCTTTGCTAGCATTCTTAATACAATAGTTTGGTTTTTAAACAATAACTTAATTAAACAGATTAGTATCCTTTCCTGAAAAAATCTATATACAGAAATAAATTACTCGATTGTTCTGAAATACAAAATAACTCTATTCAATCCATATTTCTATCATATTTCATCTATTTTAAACACACTACCTGTGCTAGAGTATCGTCTGGTTTATCCAGACGGGGAAAAACACAGGTAGGGTTATCTCATCCAAATACTAATTCAACATTCAAATAACTAAAAGATTATAAACTCTAATTGTTCACTGCAAGCATGTAAATCATTCATTATGCATTCATTCTCATATATAAACTTTTAACACAGCAAATAAAAGACTGTAGAACCTGTTTTTAAAGCTGGATGACAACAGCGTTGAGAGGGTGTTCCTCACTACCAACTCCTAGAGAGTGCTCAAAAAACGTCTGCTCAGGACCCCTGAGCTTGTTCCTGGACTCCTTGGCTAGGAACTGGTGGAGCAAGCAACAAAATACTAGTCCAATGACTCAGTACTAACTCTGCACTCAGCAGCAAGATCTTTCAGCTGAAAATATGTACTAGATCATTCTCTATTGTTTACCCCTCAAACAACTTCTAGAAATTCCCTTCCCAATGAAATCCTTTGAAGTACATTCACCTGAATGATTTTCCTCTTGGAATGAGCAACCTCAGCTCTCTTTAATGGGAATTTTTATTAAAATTTCCTAGGTCTTTTTGGGTCAGTTGTCATTAATTGATCCACCTGCTCTGATCCCACTTTCTTGGGGGATCATGACCCCAAATGTAGGGAGGTTTCCACCTGCAACATTGGAAGTGTTTGAGGATGCTGCCACTTGTCTATTTGCTCTCCACCCAGTCTCCTCCACCAACTTGACCAGTAAACACTCTTTTAACAACTCTCTGAAGCTGTTGTCTCCACTTTTTATTTATTTATAATTAAAATATTATATATTACATTCAACATCCTTGACTCTGCTGAGTCATCAATTACAACTTTAGCATAAAATTTAACATAATGTCTTGGAATAAAATCAAATAAGATAATATTATTTTACAAAATTGGGGCATGTGACATACACACCCCCTTAGAATATAACATTGTCCTCGATGTTATTTATTCTTCATCCTCAGAATTCCCCTGGAACAGAATTGGATATGCATCTCGCATTTTACTTTCCAATTCCCAGGTGGCTTCCTCTGGACTAAGGTGCTTCCATTGCACCTTTACCTGTCCAATGGTGTGGTTCCGAAGTGTAATCTCCCTCCTTCCGAGGTGTTGACGGGCGTTTGTGATTCATCCCGCAACGGGGGAAAACGACCCAGTCCGGGATCCTTAGAACAGGTTCCAAGCTGTTTCAGGTAGTCGTTCCCGACAGGTTTATAGGCTCTGTTAGCCTGGGATCCTAAAAGGGTAATTAGTGCTATCGATTAGTAGGTGCTTAAACTTAATGTATAATTAGAGTTAAAACTGAGTTTTATGCTACTGTTATATGAAAACACTATACACAAATTTGTTATATAGATACAGCAGAATTCAGAAACAAACAAAAACTAATA
>LPNX010392838.1:4180-211681 GCA_001517045.1 Pseudotsuga menziesii | reverse complement strand
ATATATAAAGTACCTCCACGTACCCAAGCCCCTTGTTTCAAAAAGTGGCATCTCTGTCCTCGTACCCAAGTTTCCTGGCAACTTAGGTTTAAACATTACTTAATTCTCTATGAAACTTTCGCATATATCATGTATGAGTGTGAGACGAAGGTTCAATTTCTCTTTGCACAATATTTGGGTAATTTATAACGACATATATATGGATTTTGGGCATGATTGTATATGTTAAAAATTAACAGTAATTGGATTGGTGTTATTTCATTGGTTTTGCAAAATAAACCATGGTTCAAATCTTGTTAGATGTTTATGCTCATTGTTTCTTTGAGACTCTTTGTCGTTTTCTGGGGAAAATATTTTCCTTTTCAATATGGAAGAATAATTCTTCAAATGATCCAGGGAGAGGAAGAAATAGTTCATACAGAGAAAGAAGAAGTAATCATATTATTTTGTTGCAAGAAACAATTGCTATGATCGATGAGCAAGTTATTCAATTTCGTAATGAATTATGTCTCTACATCATAGTATAGTAACTAGGGTATCATTATTCATTTGCGGAATGAAAATGCACAACTCAAGGAGAATAATAGTTCATTGCAAATTCCTGCTTCTATTTCTATTTATGCATCTTCTCTTGCACTAGTGAGCATTTGGGCTTTCCTCTACCAACATTATTTTAATATGGGTGAGAGTAGATATGTTACAAGATAATATTCAATATATATCATTGGGATTTCCTTCCTCTTCTTTTGATATAGTAGCTACATATGGACCATCACGTCTTGATTTTGTACAACACACTTGAAGACTTGGGTTCAAATTTTTTTTGTTAGAT
The DNA here is from genome assembly GCA_001517045.1 of Pseudotsuga menziesii. Lineage (NCBI taxonomy): Eukaryota > Viridiplantae > Streptophyta > Pinopsida > Pinales > Pinaceae > Pseudotsuga > Pseudotsuga menziesii. The sequence continues at coordinate 210,849 of LPNX010392838.1, read as the reverse complement.
GGGATATTCTGGTTGTGGGCTTTGGTATATATGGACAAGTTATTGTCAATATTATTGAGCCCATGATGAGACCAGTGAGGTGTGTTTTAGATATGTGACTCCTCCATCCACTGATTTGCACAGGTTTTGGGATTATGAACCATCTATTGATGATATACTAGAGTTTGATTTAGTCATCTTTGACAATTTTACTATAATATTTTTTTCTTCACATTCTATTCAGCTGGAATAAAATTCTTCGCCATCAACATCTCCACCATATTGACAACTTAACCATTATGATAGGATGAATTCATTTGTACATCGAGATTTCTCCTAGCATGATGGTAGATTTCATTTTAGATAAATAGCAAAGATTCCTAGTAGATAAAATATTGGATTTGTGTCGACTACTAGAATTTCTCGTGGTTAGATTGATGGTTGTATATGGCGACATTTGAGTAGCTATTTGAATATTTGGTATAGATGTATTTTGTCCATAATGCAATCACATAGTTCTCGTCACTCATCTTGATTGGTTGTTTGTATTAATGATTTTTGGCCCTTATTTTATTTTCAAGAGCGATATATCTTGGGATATATGCTTTCCTTTAATCCCTTCCAAATTAAGGGGAGGATTTGAGCATAGGAGTGTAATCTATTTTTTGTTTCAAGTATATTTGTATTGAGTTGGATATGCATAAACCTACTCACTTGTGTATCTTGGCCAATTTCAACCTATATTCAAGGTGGGTATCCATAAACCCATTCTTCTATGTATTTGGGTGAGCTATTTTTGTGTTGGATATCTGTATTCCCACTTTTATCAGTTGGGCTCTCTTAGTCATATTAGATGTATTTGGGTAGATATGCTACAAAATATCATTCTTGCATTTTTGAAATTGTGAATAGAGATTACATCAAAGAAGTTGTGAAAGTACTTGGCTCCTTGACGAGAAGAAGTGGTCATAGGCTTAAAAATGCCACTGTGAACCTGTTGTTAGGGAAAGTGTTCCTCTAGCTAGGGTCTAGGCTCCTTGACTCATTGACCACTGTGATCCTATTGTTAGGGAAAGTGTTCCTATGGCTAGGGTCTAGGCCAGCAACATACTAGGGGTATAAAGACTAATATACGTGGCATTGCAAGAATAGATATAAACAAGGTTCAAGGGTTAAAAGGGTTCATACCTTACAGACTGAAGGATGATCCAAGCTTTCTCTAGTCCTCTTATTGCTTTCCAATCCAAGAGACCTGCAAAAGAAGCTTCACACCTTCCTCAAACCAATTTGACTACATGTAAGGAGATAACATTCAATATAACATGAAACCCTAATCTGATAAGCGTCAACATGTAATCATAAACAGAGATACAACACATATCATACATTGATTTGGAGAGGGAAGAGCATCAAATATGTATTAATCAATGGAAGAAGTACAATATATACCTTCTCCTCATACAAGGCAACTCGTGAAACCTTTGATATAGATCTCCTACTTCTCTTTTCCAAGAATCTCAGCCTCCAACCTATGCAACAAAGGGAGATGACATCTAGGGAAAAGGTAGGGGGGATGTGAGTCTCAATTTGACCAGCATAACAATGCAAAGGCTAAGTCCCCTCTCATGGACCCTTCCCCCTCTCTTATATAGTATTCTAAAGGGTTAGGATCGAATAGGGATCAGTTACAACCATAGGAGCAGTTCCAAAACCACCTAAACTTCGAGATTTTTTATTTTTTGATGTTTTTTGGCCACTTCAAGACATACTCATGGGTCTCCTTAGGCAAAGGGGCAAGTGAAATGCAGGTTTCCTTAGGAAAACTCACAAGTAGGTCAAAAAATACATTTTAAGAGTATTTCCAAGAATTTTTAGGGCTTGGTGTCTTTTAGAAAGTTTTTCCTTGGCTTGGTACCTTTCCAATGGTCTAGAGAAGAGGTTAAACAGATTTACAGAACTCTAGATATGGTTCCTCCATTCACAAGTGTCTTTTGAGTGACTAACATTAGTTTTCATGAAGTGTCATCATGGAAGTGTTGTCATGCGACGAAAACATGTAAAATTCGTCACAGACGGAGAAGTGATATTTTTGGATATAACATATGCCCCCTAATGTATGAGGTTAGAGGGGAAGACGATAGCTTAAATACATTATAAAAAGGAAACAATTTAGACGAGAAGTCGAAGAGACCAAAAGATCCAAGATCGTAGGCTCGAATGAAGGTAGCTGAAAGAGAGATAAATGTTAGACAAAACTGATCACTAGGACATACATGTCCATATACAAATTATCGCCATAAATATAAGAGGTGGATCCAACATATGTATAACTAATTTAACTATCATGGTCGCACAATATGCAAAAAGTCACCACATAAAATCTAAAGGAGTCATGGCCACAAATGAACAAGGTGGATTCATACTCAATAATCGATCATAGCCACAAGAATACAAGGTGGATCTATGCCTCAGCAAATTTCATATGAAATGTGACAAGGTCTTGCACAACTCGGGCAATTGAAAAAGATGACGATGCTACTATCAACCCAAGGTCTTCAATCCAAACTACCCAAAAGTACAAATCCTAACCATGTGAATAAAGGAGTTGAAGATGAACATGGAGGAAACCTTTTGATTACCGGTCATTGATGAGAATCGTTAACAAACACGAGGGAAACCACCATTAATGAAAATTGTCCCCAAGGTACCTAGTACATTCTAATAAGTGTGAATAAATGGTCTTGAAGTCGAACACCTGAAGAATCCATCGAGTAGGAAACATTAAGGTATTCACGCTACCCAATATGAAGGGAAATTGCCACTAATGACTGTAATCCCCGAGGTACTGCCATAAACTCTAAATCTCATTCCTAGAGAAAGATGTATTGAAGTCAATAGGGAAGAGATCCGATGGAAGGAAGTTGGCATTAAGGCATCCTTCATCATCCAACACGAGGTAAGTCAAAGACTGATTGGATTTGGAACTGGTACAAAATTTTGTGACAAGGAATGTTGAAGATTGGATGTAATGAACTGATACCAGGGAGTGGCCGACACCGATGGTCAAGGAAACTGCATAATTTCTGACAAAGGGTTAATCCTTGGATAGTGAACACGACACAATTAGTGACTTAGGCATATTTTGACACCAAAGGACCAACGACACAAATCTAGAATGTAGGAGACATTGACAAATTTCCATATAATTGGGAAAGTAACCAACTGGAGGAGTGAGAACTTTGAATCAGGCTAAGGTCAAAAACTAGAACCCAACTGTTGATAGACTCAATACTATTGCTTTGTTCAAGAAAACAAGACTCATTGCCATGGTATAAAATACATTTGAATGAACTTCCCTTTCCCTCTTTCTTGTAAATTTTTAACAAGTCCAAGAAATCAAACTTGCTACCTTCTTCATTGTTGGCAAGCTCGAAGAAGAAAGAGAATAATTCTTAGTAAAGAATTGATTCGTGAATTTTACGAGCCCGAATTAGTGAATGCTTAGCGGAATTTTCACAATTTGAGAGTCTGGAAACGCCAAAGAAGACTCTAAGGGGGGACTTTTTCATAAGGTTAGTCTCCAAAGTCCAAAAAAGTTATAAAAAAATCCAGATGAGAACTCTCTTAGCTCAGGGGAACTAAGGTATGCCTTTTTCATAGTTAGTCGGCAAGGTCCGAAAAAGGGGTAAATTATCACCAAACTGATGTTCCTTCAAGAGCAAGTAGAATGCTTTAGTTTTACGAGTGTAAAGGAAAGTAAGATCACTCGATTCTTTTGCACTAGGGTTTAAGCAATCATGACAATGGCATAAAGAATGCTCATAATATTTCTTATTGTTTAAACCAAAGCATGAAAAAGATAAAAGTAAGTTCAAACAGGTTCCTTTTTTGTAAGTTTAGTCCTACAGGCCCGAAATAGAGATAAACATATACCTAAAGATACTCTTCTAGCAATAGTCGACTAGAGTATTCCTTTTTCATAAGTAATCCACATGGCCCAAAAAATAGATAAACTTATAGCTATGGGGATGTTCCTTCACATCCTTTAACGAGTTTGAAGAGACAAGGGAACTAGGAAATATAGTCATGTTTAAGGAGTCAAACCAGATCTTAAAGGTAACTCCATACTTTTCCCATAAATTTTTAACCTACCCGAAAAATTCAACTATTGGCCTCCTTACTATGTTTAACGAGATCGAAGGAAAGTCGAAAGAATGCTCTAAATGCAAGGAGACGAGTGTCAAAGGCGTGTCAAACTAGTTCCAAGCATGAGGAACAAACCTAAACATAGATCAAGTAAGGACACTTAGGGAGTGTCTCCTCTAGGGAAAGGGTGTCAAGTTGCAATGGACAAATGGTACAAAGCTGAGCGATGATGAGAGCATAGATGAGGGATTATACAACGAGCTAAAAGCGTGGAATTTGACATCAAGCTCATAACCATGAGAAAAATACATGCAAATGCAGTTAAAGCTTGAACAAAAAGGTGAGGCCAGTAAATAGTTGTGAATCCAAATAAGAATCCTATCTCTAAGAAACAACAATATCAAGATCATATTCAGAAGAAGAGGCCTGATACATGTCACTTTGGTAGAAACATTTGCAACTTTGTTATCTTTAACAAAAGGCATAGTCAAGGAAGAGTTAACCAAGGAAGACTCTATAGTACCAAGGCCCGATGATTTATAGTCAATAATATCAACCTCAAGAGGAAAGCTAAAGTTGACAGGGGTGATAGAGTCTGCATGCACAAACTCAGTATCATAGGAGTCGAAAAATCTACAAGAAGAATCAAAATCATGAGGGTCATTGAATTTTTGTTCAATGGGAGAGTCCAAAGACTCAACAATGCAAACATAGGAGGATCGATTGTCGGATGGATTAGACTCAACAAGCGAGTAAGGGTTGGATTTAACTACAACTGAATCAACATCCATAAGAATGTTAGACTGAATCAAAGACTCTAGGAAGACTTCATCTGAAGGAAGGAGACCATCCCAGATGGGACACATGTCTAAACATTCATTTGGATCGATAGGGTGGAGAGAAGGCTCCAAAATCCCCATTGGATAGATCACCTGGTCAACTGTTGAGACCAAGTCCCAAGAAGATAAGCATGAATACAAAGGCTTATTCTCAGTAGAAATTGGAAGCGAGGGATATGAGGCCTCATAATTCACCTGTGGCGGAATAGTGTCTACTGAAACACTGGGAATTAACAAAGGATAGACCTGGTCTACATTTGGGTGATGAGAGGGATCAGCAAATTCCAACTGATCGACAGTGACAATGCTTTCGTTATGAGGAAAATACATCACACGAAAGAGTGTTGACACCACAACTTGCATAGAATAAACATAATCACGCCCGAGGAGCATATTAAAGTCCAAGGGGCCCTCTATCACCATAAAATCAACTAAGATGGATTTCCCACCCAAAGTGATAGAAATTTGAGTAAGAATTCCCAAATCTTGGCTAGTTCTTCTATCAAAATCCAATAATTGACTATCAATTGACATAAGGATGGGAGATCCCATGCCTCTCCAAGCACGTGCGGATAAAATACTAACATAGGATCCTTCATCTACAATACAACGAGAAATAATGTAGTTTCCAATTTGGACCTTTATTTCGAAAGGTGCATCCCAAGGAAGGCACAGCTCAACTAGGCTATCCCAATTAAAAGAAGCAATCTGAGGGCTTAGCGAGGTTTCATTCAAAGTGAATTCAGTGCCCCCTTGTATAGAAGGTTATGAACTGGTAGTCAAGAAAACATGAATAGCAGACGATTCACTCTCTAAAGGAAGAGTGGGATTGATCGAAGATGGCATCAATTCAAACACTTGATGAAGGTCACACTCCAAAAGAAGAGTGGGATTGACCAAAGATTTCATTTGTTCAATCAATTGATAAAGGTCACTCTCCAAAGGAAGAGTGGGATTGACCAAATATTGCATTGCTTCAACCACTTGATCAACCGAAGGTTAAATAGGTTGATGAGAAATCACAAGTTGTTTAGAAACATGATATCCTAATTGGAACCATACTCTTTGTACCTCTACAATGGAAGGACATTGATAAGTAAGGTGGTCTTCCTCACAAATCTTAAAAGGGAACTTAGGCTTGTGTTTTGGATGGGTGGTTTTCTCAATGGTGTCAACATGACTTGCATTGGATGTCTGTTTGCCACCAACATGACCTCCAGAGGCTGAGTGGTTGGGTCCAACATGATTTGCAGATGTTGGTTTTTCCCCCCCAGCATGACTTCCAGAGGCCGGGTGGTTAGGTTCAACATGACTTGCATAGGCTAAGTGTGTTCCCCCAGCATGAATTCCAGAGTGTGGGTGCTTAGGGTCAACTTGACTTGCAGAAGTTGAGTGTGTGCCCCCTGCATGACTTCCAAAGGTTGGGTGGTTGGGTCCAACATGACCTGCAAAGGTTGGATGTTTTCCCTTAACATGACTTCCAGAGGCTAGGTGGTTAGGGTCAACTTGACTTGCAGAGGTAAAGTGTGTTCCCCCAACATGAATCCCAGAGGTTGAGTGGTTAGGTCCAACATGACTCGCAATGGTTGGACAAGTTCCCCCAGCATGACCTTCAGAGGCTAGGTGACTACCCCGTTGCTTTTGTTTCTTCTTCATATTCTTCCTTCTTTTACTCCTTTCAGACTGTAGGTTACTAGTATCAGAAATTTGACCCCATGAGGTAGAAGGAGGAGGAGAGGTTGCTACTGGTGAAGGGGAGACATTTTTTTATGCCCTTGATATAAGGTTCTTACTTGAGAAGAATTAGGAGCATTTAGGATAGTCGGAGTTGAAAACAACCAAATCAGTAGCCCTAGGGTGAATCTAGGAAGATTCAAAGTGGCCATCAAGGGAACACCAACATTCCCAGTAAAAGAAAAAACACAAGAAGCCCCTAGGATGGGGATCTCATGGTTGGCGTCTGTAGGGGTAATAGCCATAGTTTCTGACTCAACAATAAATCAAAGTCGGAGGTCAACTGGAAACCAACAACACAAAGAGCACACCACTAGAAAAAATCCCAAGTATCAAGACCATGCACACAAGGATACCTTTGAAAGGAGAGTCTGGGATAATGAGGGACCAAAACTAACCAATTAAGGATGAAGAATAGTTACTCGAGGTCCACAATACACCGCCTTGGGTCCAAGCACTTGAATCACCAAATTGCTTCTCAAATTGTATGTAAGGGATTTCCACCCTAGCCTTCCCTAGGTATAGTGGAAATAGCCTTCCACCAAATCCTGTGTAGAGTCCTAGAAGTATAGATAGTAAGGCTACCAAAATCACAAAGAAATTCTAGCGAAATAGTCGTTAGTCCAGTCGATTAAATGCACATGGGAAGGGTAGCTAAGCTCGAAACTCGGTCTAGTAAATGCACATGGGAAGGGTAGCTAAGCCCAAAATTCAAACAATACCAGGAACCACGCAGGGTCAGAAAGAGGTGCTGAGTAAGTCCCCAAACATGCAACATCTCTAGTGTATGCTCAACCAAGTATAGGAGGGGTATCTCCACAACCCAGTATCGCACGACCTCGTGCTTGACTCCTGTGTTAGAGGAGCTTTCTAGTGTCTTTCTTTATGAGATTGGATTTCCAAATGAAAGGCCACTAGGTTTGAGTTTAAAGTTTTGGGAAGTTAAAGATGTCCCTAACCCAAAACACTAGCCTAGACTAGTGTGTGTCATCCCTAGAAAGAAAATTTTACTAATATATTTTAAATGTTAACATTATTTTTAAGGGATGTTGATTACTCAAAGGTAGAGTATATGAAACCAATGGTGTTTTGACATGAAAGCAAAAATAAGACGACTAAACGAAAGAGGATCAAAATGCAAACTTTTACTTCTCTCTTCTTTTCAAAACTGAAAATGAAAGCCACAAAATAAAGTTTTTTTTTTTTTGAACTACATAGGTATGCAATGCACCTAATACTAAAGACTATCCTAAATGCATCTAAAGCAAATACTTGTTCTTTTCTACTTTTTCTTTATAAATGAGAAATAAAAACAACCTACAAACCAATGCATGCAAATAATGTAAACAAAGCAAAAGGACTTCTTCTCTATAACCACCAAACAGACCCTAGGCTTCCCTAAAGTCAGATAAGACCTTCCTTAGGAGGGAAACTTGCATAAGGGAACAAGCCAACCACTTTGGTATGAAGGAGTTAACCAACAAGAATGAAGGGAACATAGATCAGAAAGATCCTAAGTTCGGACTATGACTGCTAACAGAGGCTTATCAGAACCATGCACTACAAAGTCATGCCAAGCAAGAGGTAGGGAGAAGAGCAAGAAACAATCCCAAGTGCTTCAAAAGAGGTCACAAACCAATTCAAGAGTACATTCAAAGAGAGACACCACTTCCTATTGGGCATACACATACAAGGGCCACAACAGGAGCCCACAACCAGTAGCAAACCACCTCAAACAGGCCCAAATGGGTGAAAAATAACTGAAAAGGGGAACTCACGAGTTTCCTTAAGCAAAGGGGCGAGTGACACGAAGTTTTCCTTAAGGGAAGTCACATGTACATTAGGAAAATGTGATTGTGCAGTGTAACAGTCACATGTGGGTGGTAGAAGGCCTAAAAAAGGTCAAAACAACCTTAAAAAGGAAAGGAAGGTGTTCACACAGACTTGAGAGTAACTCCTAACCTACAACAAGGACTTGGAACCTTAATTAAACTGGAAAAACAAGGCAAGGAGACCCCAAAATAGACAAGGCTTCCCCAACAGAGTCACCAGTTTTGTTGTTAGGGAAAGTGTTCTTATGGCTTGGGTCGAGGCCACCAATGTACTAGGTGTATAAAGATTGATATACAAGACATTGCAAGCATAGATATAAACAAGGTTCAAGGGTTAGAAAGGTTCATACCTTACATACTGAAAGTTGATCCAAGCTTTCTCTAACCCTCCTCTTGCTTTCCAATCCAAGAGACATGAAAAACAAGCTTCACACCTTCCTCAAACCAATTTGACTACATGTAAGGAGGTAACATTCAATATAACATGAAACCCTAATCTGATAAGCATCAACATGTAATCATAAACATAGATACAACACATATCATACACTGATTTGGAAATGGAAGAGCATCAAATATTCATTAATCAATGGAAGAAGTATAAGATATACCTTCTCCTCATGCAAGGCACCTCGTGAAACCTTTGATATGGATCTCATGCTTCTCTTCTCCAAGAAGCTCAACCTCCAAGCTCTGCAACAAAGAGAGATGAAAACTAGGGCAAAGGTAGGGGGGATGAGAGTCTCAATTTCACGAGCATAACAATGCAAAGGCTAAGTGCCCTCTCATGGACCCCTCTCCCTCTAGTATATAGTATTTTGAAGAGTTAGGGTCGAATAGGGATCAGTTACAACCGAAGGAGTAGTTCCAAAACCACCCAAACCACCTCAACTTCGATATTTTTCATGTTTTGATGTTTTTTTGGCCACTTTAGGAGATACTCGTGGGTTTCCTTAGGGAAAGGGGTGAGTGAAACGCAAGTTTCCTTAGGAAAAATTATGAGTGGGTCGAAAATAATCCATTTTTAGGGTCTTTCCAAGCATTTTCATGGGTTGGTGTCTTCTGGAAAGTGTTTCCTTGTTCTGATATGTTTCCAATGGTCTAGAGAAGAGGTTAAACGAAGTTACATAACTCTATATATGGCTTGCTCCATATTTATGTGAGAATGAAATGAAAGAACATATATATATTCAAATGCACATATATATATGGCGATAAACATAGTGATACATTAAACTCATATTCTATTAAATGAATGAAACACAACATATTGTAAAACAAAAGCAGCTAGAATGGTGGTAGTTGTATCTTTGAGAAGAGATGTGGCGGCTATGCTCACTCGTGGAAAGCTGAATACAAAAGGAGGTTGAAGGTCCTTTTATAATAAATCCTTGGAGAGTCAAAAAACCCTAAACCTAACCCTAGGAGATGAATCATCATGAAGTTTGCAGCCCCTAGGTGGTTAGTTGAATAGTCAACTTCTCGGGGTCATAACTTTTGCATACAATCTCCGTTTGGGGTGCTCGATATCCCATTGGAAAGCTCTATCCGATATTTACAAATTTTGATTGGGGCCAAATGCATACCAAGGAAAATCATTTGGCCCCTCGAATCACCAAAAAACTTCATTTAGTCCCTCAAAACAACCCCGAAAGTTTAGGACCCGAAAAACTGCAGAAAATTACAAGAAAATTGTCAACATGAGAAACTATTTTGAGCCAGTGAAATAGGTGGGTGGCCACCTATACCCATATGGATCATGGCTCCTCCATTAACATGCTTCTTTTGAGTGACTGGCATGAGTTTTCATGAAGTGTCGCCATGCGACGAAAACATGTAAAAGTCGTCACGAACGGAAAAATGCTATTTTGGGCTATAACAGAACCAACTCCAATAAGTGAAAGGAAAACCTTACATCTTAATAAAATAAATTATACCTTGGAAAGCTACCAAATCCTAAAACATAAACAATGTTTCTAAATGTGGTGGGTTAAATAATGATATTATCACATCCTGGAAGAGGTAAGGCCCAATAGAAAAATGTATTGCCATAAGTGTACCATAAGGAAGATGCATTATTCAAACAATAATTTAAAATATGGCTTCATATAAGGTACACCTATGAGAGGAGGTACATAAAATTGTAATAGAATGTTAACATCCAAAATTTGCTCCCCCATTTTGTCATCGGTGTCATCAGCATTGTGCATCATAAGTTGTAGTATTAGCACTGTTTTCCATCCTATCTCATCCATATGACTTGAGGAAAATACCAATGGCTAAAAAATTTAAAGTCAAACTAAAAAATTGACCATAATTTAAAGGGTCATACTTTTTTCCTTTTAAAAGGGCAATCTCGGTCACACCTTTTGCCAAAAATTAGCAACCTAGTCCCAAAAATGCAATTTCGATTCTCATTCATCATTTCATGTTTTTTAAAGGGAAGTAGTGGCTAAAAGTGGAAGCATACATTGACATGGTTTAAACTAACAATGGATCTACCTTTCAAAACCCTAACCTATTTGCTAAATAATCAATTGAATGGAGAACATACACATTGGATCTAGATCCTTTTTTACCACTTTTTTGCATATAAAAGAAGTGCTCATTGTCACCATTCATAGTCCATTCTCATGTACTAAAAAAAATGTTGTAATGCTATCAAACTTTCGTTGAAAAAGTGAAATATACCACATCCTTCTTTTGACTTCCACCATAAGTACTGGAATCCTCACTTCAGACTTGGCTAGAGATTGGGACTACAAGGATACAAACTAACTTTCCCTTGGATCAATTGTATAGGTCCACTACTCTCAATAGTTAGTATCAAGGTGTGTATGCATCACTGTAATTTTTGTGTAATAATAATAATCACATTCTTTCACATGGTGAACTTTCTTTTAATGACTAGTTTCTTGCTCTTTACTTCCATTAATATTTGAGAGTTTGTATCCTTAGTTTAGTTTAGATTTATTTCATTTTCCATTTCAGGTCTGCTACCAAGCATTGCACAACCCATTGGTAGGTTCTTTTTCACTTGCGAGTGAGAAATCAAAGATAACTAAGAGAAAGATCCAGTCCAATAGGTTGGGAAACATCTGTAAAATAATCCATAGAAAGAGACACTAAAATGGACATAGCAAACAATGAATACATAGATCATTTTAATAATGTCCAACTATTGACCAAAAATAGGTGAAAGGCACTTCAAGTACAAATTGTGGGGTAAAATGTGGGAGCCTAAAGGTCACTCCTATAAAACCACATAAAATCATGCTTAGAGAATATCTAAACATTGCTACATATGATCTATGGTTTAAGACCATGAAAGAAGAAAACATAACAAGAATGTTGAAATTGTTGAATGTACAACATCGGGAGTCATTTTTCAGACTTGTGGTTAATATCAAGTCCAATTATCCTCATATGATTGAGGTGGTGATGTTGTATTGTAAAGTCTTATGGTTAATATCAAGACTAATGACTTGTGGTTAATATCAAGTCAAATGATTATCATAGATGGTACCCTATGAGGTGGGCCTCTAGTTATAGAGGTGAATTGCTTTGCTTATTGAAGCACAAAATGTTATGTGATATATTACTAACCATGCTCATTCAAGATGGATAAAATTTATCAAATATCCTCTGAAGACTGATCACCTCTACTGTGAATTACTTTAGCACATGACTATATGGTTCAAGAGTACTTTGATATGATCATAACACATGACAATTCTTCTGAGTATAATATGATATGATAGATGATTAATTTGAACACATAGAACACACGATAAAGATAAATAGATAAGCAATAAAGAGATAGTGAGAAAGAGAATTCAAATTTCCCATGTCGAAGACTGGATGAACTAAAGTTATAAATATTTAGTCATTAGAGGAAATTTCAATTTAAAATGGGCCTTCCAAAAATAATACAAATTCCATGTCATCATGTATTAGCCAATCAAAATGCTTTAAAATTCAAATAGGGAACACCTCTTAAACAATTTCTTAGTATAAATTTGGGGATAGGTATCATAAAAAAACTACTTTTCTTGTTCATATTTTCGACATATCTCCATGTGTGTTTACTCAAATTTCGAACGGGTGAGCTCGTTGGATACAGAATTGAATTTCGCATCCAACGAGTACCCACACGACATACTTTTGATGGGCCCCACTACCCCAAAAACAAAAAATACCTGAAAAAATATGATGATGATGTCATCATCATGTTTTTTCAGGTATTTCTTTTTTCTTTTTGAAAGGGCAATCTCGGTCACACCTTTTGCCAAAAATCGACAACCTAGTCCCAAAAATGCAATTTCGATTCTCATTCATCATTTCGTGTTTTTTAAAGGGAAGTAGTGGCTAAAAGTGGAAGCATACATTGACATGGTTGAAACTAACAATAGATCTACCTTTCAAAACCCTAACCTATCTGCTAAATAATCAATTGAATGGAGAACATACACATTGGATCTAGATCCCTTTTTTACCACTTTTTTGCTTATAAAAGAAGTGCTCATTGTCACGATTCATAGTCCATTCTCATATACTAAAAAAAATTGTTGTAATTCTATCAGACTTTCATTAAAAAAGTGAAATATACCACATCCTTCTTTCGACTTCCACCATAAGTACTGGAATCCTCACTTCAGACTTGGCTAGAGATTGGGACTACAAGGAAACAAACTAACTTTCTCTTGGATCAATTGTATAGGTCCACTACTCTCAATAGCTAGTATCAAGGTGTATATGCATCAATTTAATTTTTGTGTAATAATAATAATCACATTCTTTCACATGGTGCACTTTCTTTTAACGACTAGTTTCTTGCTCTTTATTTGCATTAATATTTGAGAGTTTGTATCCTTAGTTTAGTTTAGATTTATTTCATTTTCCATTTCGGGTCTGCTACCAAGCATTGCACAACCCATTGGTAGGTTCTTTTTTCACTTGCGAGTGAGAAATCAAAGATAACTAAGAGAAAGATCCAGTCCAATAGGTTGGGAAACATCTGTAAAATAATCCATAGAAAGAGACACTAAAATGGACATAGCAAACAATGAATACATAGATAATTTTAATAATGTCCAACTATCGACCAAAAATAGGTGAAAGGGACTTCAAGTACAAATTGTGGGGTAAAATGTGGGAGCCTAAAGGTCACTCCTATAAAACCACATAAAATCATGCTTAGAGAATCTCTAAACATTGCTACATATGATCTATAGTTTAAGACCATGAAAGAAGAAAACATAACAAGAATGTTGAAATTATTGAATGTACAACATCAGGAGTCATTTTTCAGACTTGTGGCAAGTCCAAGTATCCTCATATGATTGAGGTGGTGATGTTGTATTGTAAAGTCTTATGGTTAATATCAAGACTGATGACTTGTGTTTAATATTAAGACTGATGACTTGTGGTTAATATTAAGTCAGACTTGTGGTTAATATCAAGTCAAATGATTATCATAGATGGTACCCTATGAGGTGGGCCTCTAGTTATAGAGGTGAAGTGCTTTTCTTGTTGAAGCACAAAATGTTATGTGATATATTACTAACCATGGTCATTCGAGATGGATAAAATTTATCAAGTATCCTCTAGAGACTGATCACCTCTACTGTGAATTACTTGAGCACATGACTATATGGTTCAAGAGTACTTTAATATGATCATAACACATGACAATTCTTCTGAGTATAATATGATATGATAGATGATTAATTTTAACACATAGAACACATGTTAAAGATAAATAGATAAGCAATAAAGAGATAGTGAGAAAGAGAATTCAAATTGCCCATGTCGAAGACTGGATGAACTCAAGTTATAAATATTTAGTCATTAGAGGAAATTTCAATTTAAAATGGGCCTTCCAAAAATAATACAAATTCCATGTCATCATGTATTATCCAATCAAAATGCTTTAAAATTCAAATAGGGAGCACCTCTTAAACAATTTCTTAGTATAAATTTGGGGATAGGTATCATAAAAAAAACTACTTTTTCTTGTTCATATTTTCGACATATCTCCATGTGTGTTTACTCAGAATTTTGAACGGGTGAGCTTGTTGGATATAGAATTGAATTCCGCATCCAACGAGTACCCAAACAACATACTTTTGATGGGCCTCACTACCCCAAAAACAAAAAATACCTGAAAAAATGTGATGATGATGTCATCATCACGTTTTTTCAAGTATTTCTTTTTTGGGGGGTAGCAGGGCATGTCAAAAGTATTTCGTGTGGGTACTCTTTGGATGTGGAATTCAATTCCGCATCCAACGAGCTCTCCCGATTGAAATTTGAGTAAAAACAGAGGGAGATATATCAAAAATACGAACAAAAAAAGTAGTTTTTTCTTTTCTTCCTCCAAAATTAATAAATATTATTTTATTAATTTTCCTTAGGAGGCCTATTTTGAGTTGAAATTTCCTCTAATTTAAATATGAATGCCTTAATCAATGCCTCAGTTAAAGCATCAGTTGAAATATTAATTAAGTAATTAAAAAACTCATAATGGTCCATGTAAAGTTAATAATACTAAATTAAGTGTTAAGGAATAATTAGTTAACTGAAGTGTAAACACTTCAGTTAAACTAAAAGATGGCCCTTAAGTTAATCAAAATATGTCACTTCAGTTATAAAGTGCTTTGCATTACGACACTTGAGTTGAAGCACTATGACACTTAAGTTAGCATGTTAACAAAGTGATCAAAATTTAGTTAGATATTGAGTTCACTTTGATGTCATTTAACTATCAGTTAATGTCCATGATTGAAGGTATGGCACATTAATTGTGCATAATGAACATTTCAATGCATGGATTGATTTTTCCAAGAAGGAAATTCAAATTGTAATGCATGGGTTCATAATTGGCATGCAACCATTCACCCTAGTTTGCATGGAAGTGATTTTGGCTTGTTATTAATGTGTCGGACACGGGGAAAGTTCATTACGCTTGGTACATATGATCTTTTTTCTCCATTGCTATGTATTCTCTCTTATCAGGCAATCTGCTAATGCAAAATTCATTCTCTACAATCTATCTATTATACTATGAAGAATTGTTGGGATTTTTCATCCACTCTGTTTTGAATATTTTCCCTAGGGTACATCTTGTGTTGTGGAAGAATTATTTATGTGATTGAATTGTTATCTTGATTCCTGTGTTCAGTATATGATTGATAAAAGTTTTAAATTTCATAGATATTCATATTTTCTCAAACCTCAACATGTTATTAGAGATCAAGGCATGAAGGAATTGAGTTTGTGCAAGAAACTAGAAGCCTACGTGATCCTCGGGATTTGAGCAAAGTTCGAGAGCCATGACATCGATTTTTGTCCGACCGGATGACCGTCTTGAGGGTACTTCAAATTTCGACATATGGAAGGAAAGGGTGTTAAACATTCTCAAGGAACATGATATAGGAGTCTACAACCAATGAAGGTAAAATCCATAGCAAGTTAGTGTGCACCAAAGAGAAAAACTTTGCACTCACAACAAGGATGAAGAAAGGCAAGATGAACTTCACTTCAAAGAAGTCCTTTCATTTGAAAGAAAAGGTGTTCAATAAAGACTTCGATAAATTGAATGTTAGATTCTACAAGATTTACTATGCAAGGGAGTGTAAAGAAAAGAAGAAGAATAAAGAAAAGTTGTATGCATCTACTGCAGTAGAAGAAGATGAACCTACTCAAAAGAAATCATCCGAGGAAAAGGTGATGGCCACCAGAAGGGGTATTTCCTTTCGTACGAAGAGTAATCACTCCTGGTTGCATGGGATCAAGTTTCCCCATGCAGAGATTCACTACCTCATGTATGGATCCATATTTTCAAGTTAAAGATGCAGTAATTTTCCATAAAGGAAGAAGATCAAGACCAAGGGACTCCAATAATCTTTGCAAGAAAGAAGAGATCAAGAGGGAGCCCACACAAAACAATAAAAGATAAGGTTTTTGTTATATGCTTTCATAAAGAAGATCTAAAGGGTTTTGAATGTGTTTCATTACAGTTATTTAAACATTTGGATTCCTAGAGTTAGGAAGTATGTTATGGACTAATTTGTTGTGCATATAATCTAACTTTTATTGACATATAGTAAATCTCATAAAAGTACATGTTATGATTATTTAAAATGAATATCGGGTTGCATAATTTTTCATGAGATATGAATATAGAGCTACATAATTTTTCATGAGATATGAATGCTTGTTATGCTTGGACATTAATTAAATAATGCACATAACCATGTGAACCATTGAAAATACATTGAAGTATTCATGTGATTAAATCTCATAAGATATGGTTATACTAAAATATTGATTAAAATGTTTGCATGTCTATGTGAAATATTTGTCATTGTATTGAAATTACTGGATTATGCAAGGTTGTTGTCATGTCCCCATTCCAATAGGTCTACTAGTTGACAATGTTTCGCCCACCTACTAGTTCCCTAGGTTGGGGAGGAGGCATTAAATATTTCAATAAGGGAACTATGGGACCCAAGAGAACCTTAGTTTATCATTTACACATTAAATTGGGGCATACAAATAATAAATATGGAGAAAATAAAGTGGCATTGATTCATAAGGACATTTGGAGGTCCAAGGGGCCCTTGGGTGGCTAGATGCTTCCTTACACATGTCATGACTTAACCCCAAATTCGAAATTATGAGTGATGGAATGTTCTTGGAAGGTGAAGAGGCATCAAATGACATATCATGAGCCCAAGGATTCGAATGGGTGAGTAGGAGTGACTCCCCATAGAAGAGGAAGATTCTAGGAAGAAACCAGGTGCCATGTAGAGCTAGATTCCTTGCACTTTATGACAACAAGGATGGAAGATTATATGACAAGTTAAACCTGATTGCTGACATATGAAAAATATGACATGACAGGACTTAAATTAGCCACTAATAGGTCGAATTTTGGAGTTAGAGGCAACCATTCGAATTTGGCGGAAGATGAAGGATTGAGTAGAAGGCCAAGTGGCATGGAGGTTACTAAACATCAAGGATGAGGTGGATGAATCCTATAGAAATTAATACGAACTTGTAGGGACTTAGGAGGGTTATAAAAATATGGCATGAGGAATGTAAATGTATTTTTTATCATTTATGAATTTTCCTTTGGAATTTGGAGAGCAATTGATTGTCCTTTGCACGATTAGTGCACTCTTACCCTGCTAGTGAGCCAATTTCGAGAAAGTGAGATTCTCATCCAAGTTGGACATGGGAGAGGCCATTTAGACCTATAATTTGTAGATTTAGAGAGCTTTTTTATTTCATATAGGATTCTTCTTCTGTTCGTGATCCATCTTTCCTCCCATTCTCTCAATTTCTACTTCTAGATTTCCAAGTTTTTCCATGAAGGCGCACTTGTGTGAATGGTGGTTGGGAGCAATTGAGTTTAGTTGATGCCCAGGAATGATTGAATTATTCATGGATCTGTAATATGTCTCTAATATACTCTTTAAGTCTAAATAAGAATAAATACATGTGTAAGTGTCCAAATTTCCAAGCTTTATTGTGACTAGTTTCCATGTGATGATTTTCCCTTTCAATGGAGATTGTGTGTCTAATGTATATTGTGACTTGGATCAATGTTATGTGCTGTTAGTGAGATATTGAAATAATTTAAATGTTATATATTCATATTTCTCTGTTCTGAACCATTATATGCACCATTATCAACCAAAGTTGAGCTTTTATGTGTCATTTCCCTTAAGCAAATATCACTAAAATTGTGCATTCGTATATGAAGATTTAAAACTCAGCTGCAGAAATATTAACCACACTAAATGAATGTAAATGAAGTATAATTACAGTCCCCATAATATTTTCTAAAATTTTGGAGTTTCGAATAGGATTTGGAGAGCCATTTCTTCCCATACCCTAGGGGGAATTGCATCATAAATTGCTAGTAATTTTTCCCTTTTTTCCATCATGACCAATTCTAGTTGTAGATGTATATGACCTGTCCTAAAAATATTAGAGAGTCACTTTAATATTCCTAATACTCCCCACATCATTCCCTACCAAATTTGAGACCCTCTTGAGCCATTCGAATCCCCCTTGGTCAAAACTAGTCAAGACAATTTTTCCAAAATTCCGCCTTTATTAGAATTTTTGAATTGGGACATTACAAGTGGTATCAGAGCCTGATATTGGAACTTGATAGAGATCTCTATTCATGTTTCCTGACTCTGACCTTCCTTCATTAGAAACTGAGAGTGGATAACTTAATAGTGAAAGGGGAGTGGAGAACTCATTTCTTTTTACAAGAAGATTAAGGAAAAACTAGAACTAGGAAATATGGATGACAAAGAAAACCATGAAGACCTTAAAACATTCATTAAGGAATCTATGGAATTAATTTCCAAAAATTTTATGCAAGGGTTAGAATTGTTTTCTATCCAACTTATGGGCAAGTCCACATTTTGGAGTGGTAGTAGTTCACCCCATGAAGAGAGGAAAACCCATGGGGAAGCCATTTTTTCGAAGACTGGACCTCATAACAGACCACATGAGTTCAAAAATCAGAATGTACCTGCAATACCTAAGTTCTTAGAGTCCAAATAAGTTCCTTACACCACCTATGATGTTAAAGAAGCAACAAATGAGTGGCATCAATTAGGTGATGAGTGTAGGAAAGTCCGCCCTTTTGATCAGTACATTAGAACTTCTATTCAATTCAAGCAAGGAGGAAATAGGAATAAGACATATCCTATTATTCAGGAATTAAAGTACACCATTGGAAAAGTAACCATTCCTTCCTTCGATGGTTCCTCACAAATGTCTGCTAGTGCTTGGTTACAAAAATTAAGTGTATATTTTCAATTAAATTCTATGGTTGAAGTAGATGCATTGAAGATGGCCATCCTGCATCTTGAAGGGGAAGCTAGTGATTGGTGGTGCAATGGTATTAGAACCTTGGGACATGATCATATTTTGTCTTATGAGGGTTTTTTCAATTCATTGATGGAAATATATGAGAGGAAAGACCTTGAACTTCCTTTCAAAGAACTAGCGCCATTGAAGCAAGTAGGAACTCCTAAAGCATATATGTTAGAATTTAAAAAGATTTCAGTAATGGTTTCTGATGTATATATGGCTAGGTTGGTTTTATTGTTTATTGAAGGATTGACAGAACCTTTGAGAGGGCTATTGAAATCCCACAAGCCAGACACATTGAAGGATGCCATGAATTTGACAGGGGATTTGCAGAATGTGTTGCCAAGAACGAAATATCCTCCTAAGACAAATTTTCCCTTCCAATTTCAAGGAAGGTAAGAAACCATGGAAAAAGGAATCCTATACCAAATAAAATAAAGGAGGACCAAGCAAATAAGAGCTTAGAATAAAGAAGCTATGTTTTACATGCCAACAACCTTTGGTCCCAGGACATAAATGTGCCAAGGGGAAGGCACACTATATTGAATTTTTTTTGAAGATGATGAAGAGGAGGAGGAGTAGGAAGAGGAAAAAATTGCAGCCCAAGAAGAGGGTTATCAAACAGCAAAACAAGAACAACCCACTCCTGATACAGGAAAAATTGCAACACTTTCGGGTGTAACTAGATTCCACACCTTGAGGCTCAAGGGCATCATAAAAGGCCAAAAGGTCACATTTCTAGTGGATGGTGGAGCCACTCACAACTTCATAGATGCAACCCTAGTGGAGAGCAGAAATTTGCAAGGTGAAACTTTTGATGCTTTCACAGTCATCATTCTAGGTAACAATTCTATGGACTGCACTAAATGGATTCCAAAGCTTCAAATTACTCTAGGAAATCATACTATCACTGACAATTTTTATGTAGTGAATGTGGCTGATAATAATGTGGTTTTGGGAGTACAATGATTGTATTCTTTGGGGGATCATACAATTAATTATCAAGTCCCTAAAATAAGGTTCAAAAATTCAGAAGGGAAACCCATCTTGTTGAGAGGAATGCACACTTACCCATATCAAGTGGTGTCTTCTCACGACATGAGGTCTATTTTGAGGATTGGAGACATAGAATGGGTTGCTGAATGTTTAATTACATATCCTAAACCTCACTTGAATATTACCAAGCATCATAAGGAGATAGAGAAATTATTGAGTAAGTATGATAAGGTTTTTGGAGGCCTTCCCCTAGGGAGACCACCGGATAGGGGGGTGGAGCATAGAATTGAGTTAGATATAGGAGAAAAACCTATCAAAATGTAGCCTTATATACATACCAAAAGGATTATAGATGAGATTGAAGAGGCCATTAAAGAACTCTTGGAGTTAGGTCTCATAAGGCCTAGTTCTATCCCATTTGCTTCTTCAGTTGTGATGGTTAAGAAGAAATATGGAACCTTGAGAATGTGCATTGATTTCATATTATTAAACAAGAAGAAAATAAAGAATAGATACCCCATTCCAAGGATTGATGATCTCATGGATGAGCTCCATCGGTCCATGTTCTTCTCAAAGATTGACCTTATATTTGGTTATCACCAAATTCGAATGAGAGAAGAAGGCATACCAAAGACTGCTTTCAGATGCCACTATGGTCACTTTGAGTTTGTTTCCATGCCCTTTGTCTTGACAAATGCACCTGCCACATTCCAATCATGCATGAACAATATCTTCCACAATCAACTTCGTAAGTTTCTACTAGTTTTCTTTGATGACATTCTTATTTACAGTAAAACTTGGGAAGAACATTTGCATCATCTAGAAGAGGTATTAAAAATTATGTCTGATCAATCTTTGTTTGCTAAGCTATAAAAATGTGAGTTTGGTTTGGCAGAGCTCTTATATATTGGACACATTATTGGTTAAGATGGTGTGAAGGTGGATATGGAGAAAATAAGAGCCATTTTAGAGTGGCCTTGTCCCAAAAGTCTCACTAAATTAAGAGGATTCATTGGAATTTGCACCTACTATTGAAAGTTTGTGAGGGGTTCTTACCAATCTTAATGCAACAATCCTCAATCTTACGACTATGACGTTAAAAAAAATTCAAATACATACACCAGTCACTTCGACAATGAAAGGAAAAATAAAAATACTTGTCGTCGATGTGGTGAAGATTGGGTCAGATGCCATAAATGCAGAACTAATCACACAACACACTACAAAATTATAAATGGGAAAGAAGTACAAGTCCTTGCGGAAGAAGATACATCGAATTTAGATGTAGACACCAGCTCCCCTGAAGTATCAATAGAGACAATTACATGTATCAAACAGACTTGTAAATAAGAATATTTAGCGACACCTACAAAAATTAACACACAAAAGAATGAAAGCCAATTACCTACAAAGAAATATACTCCACCTCATTTAAGAAGTCACAACAACAAGGATAAACAACTCTTGCTCCAGAAAACACAATCATAACAGACAGTACCCCAGAGGTTACAGCTTACAGGATCTATTAAGGGTAAAGACATTAAAATTCTATTTGACTCAAGAAGTACACACAATATAATAGATATCAATACAGAAAAGGAGTTTAATATTTTTCAAGTACCCCGTGAAAAATGTCAAAGCATCAACCATTGTTGATAAACACCTAGAAGAAGTGAGAAAATTCCATAAGGTGTCGTTGCAAATACAAAAATTGAAACTACAACTCACATTTTATGTCTTACCACTCAAGGAAGTAGACATGATATTAGGCGTCGACTAGTTAATGCCGTTAGGAACTGACTCTACCAAACTTCAAAAAAAGTACATGGAATTTAAATGGCATGGAATCAAGTACCAACTGTATGGGCCGAAATGCTCACCACCCAAGCAGAAAGAATCACAACGCGACAAGAATCTAGACTCACGTCAAGATAGAGGAATCAGTCCATATCACATAGCTCAAATCAATGTTCAACAGAAATCCAGAGAAGAGGACGACATCAGCAAATTCAACTTTAAGGACAAAGCTTCCCTTAAGGGGAAGGAAATGTTACAAACATATGTAATAAATAAAACATAAATAATAGATAATGATTCATCTAAATTATAGTTAGCTAATAATATAATTAATGAATGAATATCCTTATTTATGTAAGAGGACATGACTCGTTGAATTGGTACCATATCCATATTTAAAGGAAGGTCAATAATTGTGTCAATCATCATCTAATATATTCATTTATCAATTTGTGGGTGTTTTTGAATTGTTTCCATACCATTCTCTTTGTCTTGAGATTGAAGAAAGCCATAATTTGGTAGTTTTCCCCATTGGGGTTTCCAAGGTAAATATTGTGTTAAATTATGTGTGATTGGTTTCTAGCTCAGTTGAACATGTTAGACAAGTTAATGATTTTATTTATCGTTGCTTATAAAATCATATTTGAGGTATATTTATGTGTATGCATCTGATAATTTATTGAAAGTAATAATCAGAAATAAGCTCAGGGAAGAGTATATTAAAAATTAGCATGCGATCAGAGCATCGTCTTTGAGAGAAACCAAAGGATTACACAGTGATATTGGAGAGAGTGCACAGTGATATATAGATCAATTTGATTCAGGAGGGTGTGTATCATAGATTATCATATTTGTGGAAAATCTATCATATCTGTGAGATCAGAGTCCATATATGTGGTAGATATATCATATCTATGAGAAAAAATACCTCATATGTGAGAAACACATCATATCTATCAGATATGTGATGGTAGAGACCATATCTATGAAATATCTATTAGATCTATGAAAGAGAGGGTTATGCACCTAGAAATATGATGAGAATATGAGAAGTGTTCCTTAGGGTTTTAGAAATAGGATCACACATTAAATGGAGGGATTTGGATTCTAACTCGATTCAAGAGGTTCTCATAAGGTGGCAAGAGGGATGCATGTACCAGAGCCGAAATATTTTCCTCAATATCAACTTTGGAGGATGAGGAATATAGCATGATGTTCTAAGATGGAAAAAGGCTTCTATATTCAGAGGGAGTGACCTTGGATGCAGTCGTGAGGCATGGAATCAAACAAGGAAAGTTGTACACATTGTTGGGAAATCTTGTAGGTGGTTCTAGGGAGAGATTGGATGCAATTGTAGTGTTACAGACTAACAAGGAGTATGTAGTATGAGGACAACCTATATCAGGAGAATCTAGGTGGATAATAGGTTCTGATTCTGAGACAGATGAAGAGTGAAAAGATACAAGGGTTGAAGTAGCATTGGGTATTCAATCCTTAATTCAGATAGAAGAGAAGGAAGTTCCTACTAGTACTACCAAGAGGTTAAGTTGGTTTGATCTGATACGATTGGATAGTGCTCAGGAGCGATATGGGACATCTCGAAGCACTAGAGTCAGGAGCATGTCTACAGGTTGGAGTACAGGATCAGTAGAGTGAAATATTCTAGAGTCAGAGGGATATTCTAAAACAAATAGTGTGAGGGGTCTAAAGAGATATTATGATGGTGGACATTTCAAAAGGACCTCCCTCACTAAGATGGACTATTAATATTTGTATCTTGGGATGTCCTTCATGTGCTTATTCCTAGAATGAAGGGACATTAATAGGGTAGGAATCAGCGTAGTGTGGGAGAAACACATTACCAGGTTGCATGGATTCAGTGGTGGAAGCATGTAGAGGTTTCTAAAAATTTTACCTTGTGCATGCCATAGTTGCATGCAGGCACTTTTTAATTCAAGTATGTGTGACAATATTTTTGCATGAAAGTGAAATTGTGTATTTTGAACCCTAATTTCACCAATGAGTTAGGACAGGTATGAATAGGGTAAAATTGTGCTCATGTGTTTGATACAAGGAAGAGATCATGAGAGGTTACAGGCTAAGTGAATATGTGCATGAGGGTGCATTTCTGAGATAGAGAGAGTGCATTCCAAGCAAAGTGAGGGTGCATTTCGTTCCGATTTGGATAGGGGCAATCATTCATGAGTGTGAGATAGCATCGCATTGGATATCATCAGATGTTGATTAAGCATAGATAGAGAAGCACGCTTCTAATAGAGAGGGATCACTTACTGAGTAGAGGGTGCACTTCTGAGATAGAGGGTACACATCTTGAAGCTAGGATACACAAGAGAGAGAGAGAGAGGGTCCTCCTTGAGATACTAAGGAGGGATTAGTGAGATCTCATCATATATTTATTGACAGATATAGAGAGCTGGGTGCACTGCATACGAGATAGGGTTCACCTTTTTGGCGGAGAGGGGCTCATATCTTCATCAGTTTGAGTAGAGTAGAGAAGAGGCTAGAGGGATAACTTCATCGGGAAGAGAGAGGGAATCATTTCTTCCAGATATTGGTAGAGGAAGTTCATCAAAGATTAGAGAGTAGAGCAGAGAGGAGGGTGCATTCCTCATAGCAGAAGTTGCAATTGTTATAGATCTAGGGTTTGTCCCATAGATATGTCACGCTTTTCCAAGGCATCAACTTTATGTACTTGTATAATTCTATTTGTAAAATATTCTTTATATTCTCTTTGGATTGAGATTGAAGAAATTCCCAAGTTGTTGGTTTTCCCCATTTGGGTTACCAGTGTAAATTATTGTGTCAAATCGTTTGTGTGACTGGTTCTAGTTATGTTGTGCATGTTAGACAAGTTAATGAGTTTATGTATTGTTGCTTATAAATCATATATGAGATTTATTTATGTGTATGCATCTAGGAATTTATTGGAATTAGTAATTAGAGTTAAGCTCAAGGAAGAGTATATTAAAAATTAACAATGTCCATCTTGGGATCCATGGTTGAAGTTCCTGAGAAAAGATATCAAGTTATTGAACTATGGATAATGAGACTTCATCTAGAGATTAGAAAACTTATAGTGGATTTAGCTACATTTCCATCCAAGAAAATTACAATAACAATTTTTATGGTCAATGTGCCTGGTTCTTGTGGAATGTTGCTAAGTAGAATATTTGCTACATAGATGGTAGGATTCATTTCTTTGTATTGGACTTAACGTTTTGATTCCAATTCAAAACCAACTGAAACACTCAGAACCAAAGACTAAAATGAGATGTAATATGGTTAGTTTTGCAGATTTCGTGATATCATAGATGAACAAATTGGACCAGGAACATATATGTTGATGACACCATAAAGAATAGATTAACAAATTGCAACGTTCCACCCAACCATAGGCCAGTGCGCTCATCAATCTCTATACAGCACTGCCACCCCCGAGCTGGGCATGATTTCCACAAGGAATAAGGAACACTCGCAGGCCCACACATAGCCAAGGATAACACAAAACTCATCCAAGCCAACACTTTTGGGTTTTCAGGCTGCAAGGAAAACAATCCAAACAGATGGGTTTCACGAGCTAATCAGCTAAGCCATTTCACTGTTGGGTTTCACAGGCTATTCAGCCAATCCAACTAACAATTGGGTTTGTCAGACTACACACAGTTAAGCCAACACTTACATAAAGGACCATCCAAGGATTACTCACAAGGCCAAACACAACAAGACACAGCCAATTCAACAGATGGGTTTATCAGGATATCATCCAAGCCATCTCACTGCTGGGTTTATCAGGCTACTCAGCCAAGCCAGCATTCACAGTTGGGTTTATCAGACTGTCTAGCCAAGGATCACACATCCAAGTCGTCTCCTTGTTGGGTTTATCATACTGCAGACAATCAAGCCAACATTCACATTCAGGACCAGCTAAGTATTACTCACAAGGTCAAACACAACAAGACACAACCAAGCCAACAGATGGGTTTATCGGGCTATCATCCAAGCCATCCTGCAAGTTGGGTTTATCAGGATTCTAAGGCAATGGGAAGGAAGAACTGATAAGCTAGTGAGCTCATCCACAGAGCTAAGGACACCTTCACAAGACCTATCTGGCCTGGAATCCACGTTACCTACACACCCAACACAAGGAAGTGTCCCCTTCTCTGATTCATAGTCCCTTAGGCTACACCTTCCCTTCCAGTGCTCTTCAGGATGTGCATAGCAGATTCACCAGCCACTCTTATCTCATTGTGAGGTTCCACACTAGGTTTATCAATCGCATTCTACATCTCTCCCACTCCTAAATCTTGTATATAGTTCAGACCAGAACCAGGGTTCACAACACATCAACCACAGGGAGACACAGCAACACAGGCTTCACTATGATACACAAGTGACAAGGTCTCATAACACTCTGCAGTTCAAGATAACGCTGTAACACAACAACCCGGGTCTCGGCAAAGGAAAAATAATTGCAGAAACACACAACAACACTTGCTAGCTCTTGTTGCGTCAATCTGATCAGAAAGAATGACCAACACATGGGTGAAGGATCATGAATAAACAACCTCCCCCATGAATGAAGGATCCATCCAAATGTCCTGTAGCTCCCCAAAACGTGAGGGAAGATGAAAACGTTAATGCATGAGGGAATGGACGTATGTATTTGGGTGTTTTCTTGCCCATGGGGTCAAAACACGTTCTTCTAGAATGGGTGCTCTGTCCAATTCAAATTTTTCCCATACTCTTCACATTCTATGCAATAACTACCTTAACCAAATTATGGCAGAAACAAATGGTTGGGGAAGAAGACAAGAAATGGGTAGTTGAAATTTTTTATGGGTTTTCCCCCAATGGATCAAGGTTAAACATCCCCCCCCGCCTTATCCTTGGAAAATCATGCCCCCATCTCATTATTTGTTGCATTGACATTGTTGGTTTTAGGTTTTTTATTAAATCGCATATTTACATGATGTTTACAAACATACTTGACTTAGCACATGAACCATAGGCATCAACCATGATCACCTATACACCAAACATTAATCAATGACAGGTCCTTGGCCTTGAGCTCCTTTCCATGATTCCGTATAATATTTACATCATATACATTTAATGCAAACGGGGTCAAAACCGAGGTGTTACACTTACATGCTTCTAGTATGTCTTCATAACAACCAAAATCATGTATTACTCATGCCAATCATATGTCAATCATCAAGGGGTATGCTCATGTCGAGTTGGATTATAACCAACTATATTCCCAATATAAGTCATACAATCATATATCAACAATTATTATTTCTTGAAGTCGTCCTTGCCAATCATATCCAAGGCTAGAGAGAGTCATCGGTACACTTCAAGGATGCTATAAGGAATCCATCAACAATCATCTAGTAAATTCATAAAAGGTAAGAATGCATCAAGGAAAATTCTCCAAACATCACCATGTTGCTTCACTTCATTTGCTTTAGATAAATTTCATGAGATCATTGGAAATTATTCTTGCTCCCCCTATCAACATGCCAACTCTAGCTACGATCCTTGGACTTGTTTCACTGCTTGGATTATCAATCATTTACCTTTGATTCCATCCTCCAAACTCCATGAACTCAAAATATACCAAGGTATTTGAAAGATATCAAGATTTGCTTGTCACATGGCAGCCATATTCTTTACACTGATCAAATTCATTAACATTCAACAAAAAATTCTTTTTCACCCATACCTAAGAGTGTCCTTGACTTTGAGCATGTGTCTTTTGGGATTCAATTCTTCCTGCATTGTTCTCCTTCCATGGTTCATCCTCTTTCCTTGTTGATTTGTATGAAGGACTCATCATAGGTTGTCTTCTTGAACTTGCACACTCTTGAACTTTGTGACCAAATCCATAGCAATTATAACATCTCATGGTTTGGCAATTTGCAGCAATGTAGCCAACATAGTTATATGTCCAACATTTAACCATATTGTTGGGAGGTTCAACAATTCTTGCATGAGCTCTGGAATTCAATGCCTTATGACCAAAATCATTACGTGAGTAGCAATAACCATTGAAACTATTTTCATATATGGATGCCTGATTCCACCTTGAGGATGTCTCTTTTCTAAACTTTCTTTGAGGAGTAGGACTAACTCCTTGATGTCCTCCAAATTTTTTGATGTATTTTGAAGGTAGGTATGTGAGGAGCATCTTGGCTTTCACTTTTGGGGGATGATGAACTTGCTTCAGTCTTGTTAGGAGTCTTTGAGTTGTCTTCATAGTTTTATGATTTCTTGTTGTAACCCAAGCCACTTTTGTCAAAAGGTGATCTTTGACAACTCAAGATATCATCTAGAATGGTATAATTGTTGTCAAGCTTGACATAGGCACTTGAATTTTCATTCTTCTTTTCGAGATCAACCACTTCCATTTCAATATTTTCACAAGTCTTCTCTTTTTATCCAACTAGTTCTTCAAAACATCTTATATCCTTTTGCATTCCTCAAGTTGAATATTCAAATCAACATTAGCCTTCCTTGTTTCTTCAAGCTCTTCTAAACCTTCACTAGGCTCTTTTTGTTCCTCTGCTTGATTGATCAGTTTGGTGTTTAATCTTTCAATTTCATCTTCTTTTTCTTCCAGCTCAACTTGTAAACTTGTCCTCTTGTGATTAAATTTCTTGAGCAGATCCATAGTCTTCTTTTGGTAATTTTTGAAGGACCTCGATCTTCTTTTTAAGCCTCAAATTGTATTTGAGATCAATATACATTAAAAGATGTGCTAGGAAATATTTCTTAACATATTCAAGATCATTTTCAATGTAATCACAATAAATGATAATGTAATAAAAAATATCCTTATCTTCACTAATGTCTGATGCTTGCACTTCCTTTTCTTCTTTCCTCAAATATTCAGTGGGCTTGACTTTTGTTTCTTGCTTTTATTTTTTGATGTCTTGTCTTCCTATTTGGTATTCACTTTCCAACTTGAACCACATGTCTCTTGCGGAAGTGCATTCCCCTACACTTTTCTTAACGGAGCTTGGAATTCCCATGAGAAACTTCAAGGAAACTATGTTGCCCTTCTTGTCTTCTTTTTGTGCAGCTGACTTGGACTTCTTATTGGAAGGAACTGATGGCTTGATCACAATCTCCCAAATTCCAAACTTCTTCAAGTAAGCTTTCATCTTGCTTCTCCATCCAAAATAATATTTCACATCAAATAGAGGAACATCATGTTGGAGGATTATGCTTGTGCTTCCATTGGGTGTTCACGGATCTCCTTTAAGCTAGAAAATATTGTAGTGAAGGTCTGCTATGATACCAATTATTGGATACAATATCACACTTAGAGGGGGGGTGAATTAGTGTGCTAGCACCTTTAGCAATTTTCACTTCTCCATACTTATACGAATTTCACCATTAGCATTACACTACCAAGTACCTCATCATTCATCAACTAATCAACACATGTCATAAATATACGTAAGCATGTCATCAACATAGATCATAACAAGAGACGCATCATAAGAAAAGTACAATAAATTTTATTTATAATTTTATATGATATGCAATGGAATACTTCAATATTCATGATTACATCAGCACTAACTAATTAAAGAGCACCAACTCCTATTCCAAGACCCGGCTTGGTTTTCTTAGCTCCAAATAAGAAAGGGTTGAGGAATCCAATCCCCGAGTTTTGCAAGACTTAGTTGGTCAATCAAGAAACACTTCTTCTACTCAATCATCTGCAACTCATTAACAACTGCCATCAACTTGTCATTGTCATCAACCTATCAAACCTTGTTGCTCAAGAATCTACTCATACTCATTATGTAAAGTCATCAATGGATATGCTCAAAAACCTAGCTCAAGAATCACATCATGCCAACACAATAATAAATATACCCATACTATACTCATGCCAAGACATTGAGGGTGTTCCCAGACATAAAAGGAATCAGCCCAATCAAAGGTTTGCTCAAGTCATCAAAAGTCTACTCATGTCAAAAATATGCCCATGTTAAGTTCTCAAGGGTATGCTAGTTACTTCAAATTCATCAAAGGTATTTTCACTATGAAACATGTTTCCTTCATACCGTATCTAGGAATATGTATATCTTGAAAGAATATGTACTATGGCCTCCTTTTACGATCAGTAAATGATCACAACTTAAAACTTACTTGACGGTTGTATTCCAAACCAGGACTAGCTGACTCCAGGATTGTTTATTGTGTGACCTCAGTTTCAGTATTCATTCAAGACTATTACAAACTTAGCACATTATTGCAGCTTCTTCATGGTCAACTAATGATACCCGAATTTCAAATTATTTATTTGATGTTGCGGTTGCCTCAGTTGCATTCCTTAACCCAAGTTTTAGAGCAAGAAAGATCATCACCTGAAATCAAAGCTAGAATGTCTTCAATGACTTGATAAAGTTTTGAATGTTTCTTTAAGCACTTATAAGGACTTTAAGGGCATGCACAAGAGTTTCCTTACCATATGACTTCATCATCATCAAGAAAGAGGGATTCTTTGAGGGCTATGTGGGTTCTATCATCATAAGTCTTATCACTCCACGACAAAGTCCAATGTAAGGTCCTCATAAAGGACATTAATGATCTTCCTCACATACTCATGGGCTTCAAAGCAAATATCCAACAAATGCAAGGACTACATGCCATGTTGAGGGGCTCCAAAGGCATCTGCATTTATTATCTCCATGGTTTCCTTACCAAGTACAAGTAGAAGTGGACTCCATCAACAAGTGTGTGGTCTTCATGACTCAAACCATATTCAAAGGTTCCATGACCCCATCAAGCCACAGATGACCACATAATGGGTCATTTGACCTCCTAGTGCTCCAATGCCCAAATTATCATGTCCTACTTTCCATTTCATCAACCCTTGTCATTAATGGTTGTCATCAATGACAACCATGCTCAACAATATGTGCTTAAGCTAACCAATGAATCTCAATAAAGAGTATGCAATATATTCACACAAGATTCAAAGGAATTGCTCATAATAGATGTGAAATGTGATGCAAGGAGCATATACAAAACTAATTGTTAATCCACCAATGTATATACCAATTAAGTGTATGAATTAACAATGAGTCCAAGGCTTATGACAAGGTATAAGACAAAACCCCTAGAGCTTGTAATAAGAATAAAGATGATTAACTTAGTTGTATTGATTTAAATAAATACCTTAATCATCCAATAAATCTAAATGTAAATGATAAAGCATATAAAAAATACTTCATATTTACAAAATCAAATCCAATAAGAAATAAGAAATAAACTTGAAAAGGGAACTTAAAGGCTTAAAATAACAAATATTATCATATCTTAGATGAATCCAATTGAAAAATTAGCAATAAAGAATAATGTATGCACTCGAATTAAAACCACGATTACTTCCTCTTGTGTTGAATGTTGACTTAAGTATTAAAATTAATAAATGAAAACAAAGTTTGGAAATGTAAATAAAGGGTAAAACCACGATTACTTCCTCTTGTGTTGAATGTTGACTTAAGTATTAAAATTAATAAAAGAAAACAAAGTTTGGAAATGTAAATAAAGGGTAATTTTCTAGAATTAACATGAAAATTAGTGATTCATGAAAAATGTACTTGAGAAACCAACCCTTTAGGCTAAAATCTGCAAAATAAAAACAAAATTACTTGTTGGAAGTTAGTATAATTGGTTTTATTTGCACTTGTGTAAATTTGGGATTGCATATTTTTACTAGTTACTCCAAATAAATGCTAAATTATTTATGATATTCATGAACAACAAAACTCTGAATATGAATGATAACTGAGTTAAAATCAAATCAGGCTTAAATGAACAAATCTAAAAATAAGATAGTAAACCCTTAGATGCAAATTTTGGATTTGATATTAGTGCAAGTTACTCAATAAAATGTTTTTCGGTTATAACTCAAATAGGAGATATTAAACGTAAATATAAATCTATGAATGTGTTTATGATAAATATTGCATATTTATATCATATCTAAGCATGAGATGCCAATAAAATCAATTAGATCTATACTATGTGAAATCTATTAAAAATTCTACCTTAGGTTAGTATATTTCAATAAAGGAAAAAACATTTTTTACTTTTTAAATTAAATGGATGGTTGAAGAAAAGAATTAGTGCCAAATACCCAAGGTAATGGAGTCACCCTCAAATCACTTAGAGGGCCTTACTTTAAAATTCCACCAAGGAATTGAGAATGCTCTAGGATATCTGCAACTCTCTTGATGTATTATAGGATTGTATGCAATTACAGAAAAAGGAAACTTCCTCTTTTACTTCATTTTCTTTGTTGTATCCTACAAAAAAAAGGGCTAGTATTTCACCCAAATTAAGTTACAATGCAAATAATATCATCTCTTTAATGCAGAATGACAGTTCAATCCATAATAGAGAACACAACTGAATACTATCTTATCAATTGCCCAAAATTAGAAATAAAATAGAAGATACTAGCAATATCATCTCCAAAAGTTAAGAACGATAACAAAATGAATATCACATATCAACAAGAAACTCCAAGGATTCACCTTTAAATCCAAAGATGATTTCCATAAGAATGCTATCATAAATGTACAAAGAAATCTCTTGTGTGCACCAACAACCAACAAGAAAAATGAGAGAGTTCTCTTCATATAGGAGTAGAGACTCAAGCTATTCTCATTAAACAATTAATTTTTTTGACCAAAAATCCTAAATCTATTCTAGAAAGACTCAAACACAACTAAAACCCCTCTTGACATGGTAAAATATGAGTACAATATTGAAAGTGGTTAAATAATCATTTGATGGGCCAAAAAGGAGGTGTGCCTTATCTAAGGAGGGAACAATTTGGTCCAAAGAGGGATTGAAATAGCTCAAAGAAAATACTTCTAAGGAAATATCGGCACATGTGGATCAAAAGAGGTGGTAACATCCCCAAACCATTCACAAAATAATTAGGAAGGGTTAAATGAATTGAATCAGGGTTAAATAGAATGAAGAAAAAGGAGGATTATTCCACATATGTGAATGAAAGGATGGGATGATTCAAATGTGTGAGAGGAGGGGGAAACTCTCCTTAGGATAGGAGTGTTTGGGATTTTAAGGCTCTAGAAGCCTCTAGGAAGGTCCATCACATCATATGGAATGGTCAAACATGAGGCCATTAGGATAGAAGGGGTGCTTATGTGGACTGCATGGGATATGCAAGATTGTATAAAAATATGGTGAGGGTCTTTTCATGTCTAAGATAATAACTCCAAGATTTTTTATTTTATTAAAGTAAAATATATTATTTATATAGTGGGAGAGGTGACATTTGGCTTTTCATATGCCAAGGTACGTGTCTTCTCTCACTTGTAAATGAAAATATATTTACAATTTTACAAAAGAGACCCTAACCCTACGAATTAGGTTTTCAACATTCCTCCTTAATTTAAAAGAGTGTTCGTGAATCCAAAAATCTCTCTAAATTCTTCAATCTTTTCTCTTCCAAGTGATTTGGTGAAAATGTCTACAATTTTCTCATTCATTCAATGATGTATCAAATGAAATGTCTTGGCATCTACAATATTAGCAACTAGATGGCATTTCGTTTTGATGTGCTTGGTTCGATCGTGGAATCTATGATTCTTTACCAACTTGATTGAAAAGGTATTTTCAATGAGCCGGGAAGTGGAATTATCTTGTTTCTCCTACAAATCTTCAAGTATTTTCCTAAGCGATGCAGTCTCCTTTGTTTCTTCTACAGCAACCACATATTCTACCTCTATTGTGGAATCTAGTATAATTGACTATTTATGTGATCTTATGAGAAAATTGTCAATCTAAGACTCATGAGGTAGCCTGAAGTAGACACTCTCGTCTCTTTGTCGCCATCAAATTACAAATATGAATACCCAATGAAGTTTCAAGTCATCCACCTTATAATATTGGATTTGAAAGTATTGAGTCCCATTCAAGTATCTTAAAACTCTTTTGAAAGAAGAGCAATGTCCTTCACAAATTTTTTACATGAACCTGAAAAGGATCCCAACGTCAAATGAAATATCTAGTTTGGTGGCAGTAAGGTAGATAAGGCTTCCCACAAGTTGTTTGTACTTGGTTGTATCCTCAAATTTAATTCCTTCTTTTGATGTGAGCTTCAAATTCTGTTCCATTGGATTAGAGAGAGGGTTGCATCGTGCCATGTTAAAACTGTTCAATATCTCTCCAACTTACTTCTTATGGGAGATGAATATGTACGTGGGATTTTTATTCACTTCAATTCCCAACTAGTAGTGAAGGTGTCCCAAATTTGTCACCTCAAATCCCTTCTTCAATTCTTTCTTTATGGAGGCAATATAGTTTTCATTTTTCCCTGTCATCAAAATTTTATCTACTCACACCATAAGATACAACAGATCTTCCAACTTTCCTTGCAAACAATGTTGCATCATCAAGATCAAAGAGTTTGAAATTTAATTTTAGAAGATTCTCAATTAACTTTCCATACCATGCATGAGGTGCTTGTTTTAGGACATACAACGACTTGATGAGTTTGCATACATTTTTTTCTTGTCCCTTCACAACAAAGCCTTCTAGCTGAGATATGAAGGAATTATGTTTCAAGTTTCTATTCAATAAAGTAATCTTCACATACATTTGATGAACTTTCCACCCATTTTGTGCATCTGAATATAATAGAGTGCGAATGGTATCCCATTTTGTTGTTGTGGAGAAAGTCTCCTCATAATCAATGCCCTCCTTCTATGCAAAACCTTTTGCCACATGACTCGCCTTCTTCTTGTCAAGTAATCCATCTAATATGTACTCGTTCTTGTAGACCCACTTGCAGCCAATTGGTTTGGATACAAATGGAGGGTTGACCAACTTCTAGGTCCCATATTTAAAGAGAGCTTCAAACCCATTTAGCATGGATTTTTTCCACTCATCATGAGAAACACCTTCTTCAAAGGAAGTTGGTTCAAGATTAGCAATTAAATTCAATTCACAATCATATTATACATCCATATCCTCTACATCACCTGAATTTGAATTATCTACATCGTCTTGTTTGGTCAAACTTCCTATTCCCATATTTTCAACTTCATCGAGATGGATACTTTCAAGTGTCTTTATGACTCATTTAAGAACTTTTCATGAAGGTCCAGGTTGATCAACTAGTGGTGCTTCATTCTCTTCAAGGTCCAGTCTTCCAATGCTCTCAATCACATTATCCAATTCAACCCCATGTCCTGTTGAGGTGGAAGGAATTTCTTCATGAGGGGGAAATGGTGTTGCAAAAGGAGATTCCAAATATTTATCAAAGATGGGGACCCCCCCTTCAAGATGTGGAATCACATTATCAACTTCATGAAAGGTATTTACATGGGAAATTGTTTCCAAATGATCAAGCTTCCTCTCAATAGACTCGTCTTTTTTATTCATTTCAAGGAAAATGGCATCTTTGGAAAGAACTCATTGTAAAGATGTATTCCTTGGTGGTGTTTGAGTACCCCAAGAAAATTCACTTTCAACTCTGTGCACCGAGCTTGTTTCTTTGTTCCTTTGGGATCAAGGAATAACATGTGGAACCAATGCCCTTGAGATTACTCACTCAAGGAATGCATCCATACCACATTTCATATGGATTCTTGTTTGCAATAGCATGAGTGAGACTTTTGTTTCTCAAATAAACTGTACATAGAACTGCATCAACCTAAAACATCAATTTTACACACTTGAAAAACATCATGGAACGAACCATATTCAAAAGGGTCTTGTTCATTCGTTTTGCCACACTGATATGTTGACGATTGTATGGAATAGTTGTTTGATTCCATCCCATGTTATATACAATAGAATTCAAATTCATTTGTTGTGTATTCTTCTACATTATCAGTACAAATGGAACCAATCTGCAATTATGTTTCATTTTCAATCCATACACGAAAGTTCTTATTTGTTTCAAAGGCTTGAGTTTTGTCTTTCAACAAATACACCCAACTCATCCCGGTGTAATCATCAATAAAAGTCAAGATATGCATGTTACCATTTGTAGAAATAACACACATAGGGCCACACAAGTTAGAGTAAACTATCTCTAGTTTTAAACATGTTTTGAAATTGGAAGCAATGAAAGGATGCTTACTATATTGCCAATAAGCATCACATTATGTCAACTTTGGAATGGTGAGAAAACTAGGAACACCATTCTTCTTTAATAATTGAAGATTATCATAGTTTATGTTCCCATATCTAGCATGCCACAAAATATTTGAAGACAATGTACATTCTTCATGTTGAGAGAGGTAAAAAAAAATTTGATCTCTTGCAGGTGTTCCTTTCAACTTCAACAGCTTCTCATTTTCATAACCAGTCATGATGACTTGGCTATTATAAGATCTCCTTGTCTCAACTTTTCCATTGAACATGTGGATGGAATGCCCTTGTTGTAGAATTTGCACAAGAAACAACAAGTTCCTTTGCAACTTGAGAAGATAGAGAACATTGCAACAAAAAATCAAGGAATCTAAGCAGTTTGAGCCTGGTGGTGCTAATTCCACTGTCTGACCTAATGGTGTCGATTCCCTTGGGCTTAAGGTTGGACTTACTTGAAAAATACACTAAATAGTCTATATTATCATCCAATTCTTCAAAAAAAATCTTTTTGAATGTCAGATGGTAGGTTGCACCTGTGTCAAGCAACCATGTATCCGTCCAAGATGCAAATGAAGTATTAAATGAAACTTTATTTATAACAATAATATAGTGTGCAACAATGAAATGAGTGGATTAAGGAGGTTTACTCACATCAAGGGCTTTTACTTGTTTCTTCTAGTCATGACTCTTTGAAATCTTATGTCATGGAATCCCTTATGCATTCACCTCATGTCCTTTGTTTCCACAATGGGAACAATGAAGATTGGATATTTCACCCCCCCTACCCTTGAACTTTGTTTTCTCATGTCACCTCTAAGAATGCATTTTGTAAAAGTTGGTAGTCACTGCAATAGTCTACAAAGCAATAATTTCTACAATAGTGGGCTCATTCTCTGCAAGCTACCTAGCATAGAGATAGTACAAACAAAAATGATAGTCATGCAGGTCGATAGTCTCTATCAAAAACTTATAATGCAAAAACATGCAGCCCCCATTATTCACAAAAGCTCTTCTTATAACAAATTTAACAAACCCTACAAAAACAAATTACAAAGACGCTCACTTGAGTGTCTTCACATTGGAATTCTTATGATATATCAAATCATTATTGCATATCGAAAACATGAGACTCTGGCATGTCAAACTAGTAGCTTCAATAATAATACTAATAAATAGTAGACTAGAAAAATAATCGTGATGGATTTCACCAAGGATGGTCATTTTTAGCGACATTGTTGTCTAGTTCATCCACGAGTCATTTTTAAGAACCCAACTCTATGCTAGATAAAATTCTGGTAGCAATGCATAAGGAATTAGAATACCACTAACTCAAGTATGCTCAACAGGTATGTGAATATCATCTATATTCATCGGTTTTTATATCACGTATATTCAGAAGGCATGTTTGTCACAGCCACAACATGAGCCCACATTTTATGCGGTCTGTTGCGGTGTGCAATACCGCCTGGAATCCTCCTGGGGGCGTGGCCAACCTGGGCACACTCCAGCGAACTACGCCTAAACCAACCTTGCTGAAATTTTAACACTTAAACACTTATCTCTTTAGCTCGTTTACTTAGCATGTTTTCTTATTAAGCTTACACAATTGCATCAAGTAAATAAGCAGTGCACATTCATCCACAGAACATAAGTAAATCACGAGACAAGTATGGGTGGGGCGCCCAACTAGCAAACCTCATTAACTTTTATTAAGAGTAATTGTGTTACAATGATGCAGCTGCCAAACCAACAAAACTCCTGGTGTGTTCCCAACCATCGACACACCGAATACAAATTTACAAGAAGATGAGTTGACCCCTCTTAGGGCGTCCAACTCTGTGCCTACTGACCTTCACTTCCCTGCTCGATTGTTGCTGCTAAAACCGCACTGTGTTGTTGACTTGTTTGGAGTATTGTTGACAAGCCTATCACTCCCACAAACCAACTGTGTTGTTGAGCCAACTGTTTTAGCGAGTCGTGTCAATGACCTGTGTTTCTTGGAGAGTCTCCATAGAACAACTTCACTTCGCACTGTGTTCCATTGCAAAACATGTTTGTCTTTCCTTAACGTTCGCCTTAGCCTTTTTATAGCATCACATGAGTGAGCATGTCCTCATAAGGTGGGAATGCCCCTTCACTTAGCGCACATGCTAGCTCAATGTCGATGCGCTCACTCCGCTAGTGGTCCACTTCCTTCATGTGCATGCACTTGTCGATGGCTTCGTTGGTTGAGCGTTAGGCACTCCTCTGCGGTGACCTCCTCAGCGTGCGCGTAAAGTCCCTCGTGATGTGGTGTCAGGTGTACCTCCCACATGTGCTCAGTCCAACGGTCCGTCTGACTGGGTGCTTCCACAAGCACTGCCCCAACGCAACCAATGTGGTTTCCTAGTACGCTTCTTTAGAACATGTCGTCGTTGGGTTTTGTTCCTACGAGCTCCTCCAAGGTGCATCTCTCCATCAATGAGCGCTCGAGCTCAATCAAGCTACCAACCGTCGATATTCCAAGGTGATGCGCTCTTGGGCTTGCCAAGCTCCAAGGGTAAGCACAGGCTTCGTTTGTGGGAGCGTGCCCATACTCGGTCCACACGCTCTTCTTCGTTTCATCACTTGGCCAAGGTGCCACTTTCCAAGTCTGTCAACCGAACCGTCTTTCCCACATGGGTGCCCAAGCCAACCTCTTGTGCGTGAAGAAGGTGTCACTTGGCACATGGCTGTAACAACCTCCCCCACTTAAGCTTGTTGTTGTCCTCGGCAACGTTCCCAAGTAATTTCCATCCCCAGGAACATGCTGCAATCGTTTCCTCGGTGACCGATGCTTATGATTGATCCACAACTGACTATCGTAGTTTAGAGTCTCTCATGGTTCAGTGGTTGTGCCTTCCACCTAGTACTACATCAGTACTTTGTCAATCCGTCAAAACCTCCATTCGTTGCTAGCGCGACTGTTGAGTGCAATCCACAGCAAAGAGACAACCCATGGAGAAAGGTGCACTTGGAAGGACGCCTGGCATAGCGCGTTAGCTGAGACATGCTCCGCATAAAACAACAAGCGCCCGAGGAGGGAGCACTCAAGGCGCGCTCACACAGAGAACCTCGTCATAGTGTGTTAGTTGAAGACGCGCTCCAATAGAACGCACGATGGAACCTAGAAGTTGCGGGCGCACTCAAAAGCCCATACAGCAAGCGCGCTTGGCAACAGTGCTCAGCAGCATGCTTAAAGGGTGTGCCCAAGGTGTGCTAAGGAAGCGCGACCCACGACAAGATGCACTTGAGGTATGCTAAGGCAGCAACCCGTGAAAAGTGCTCTATGACAAGGAGCATCTACAACGTCCCAAGAAGGCACGCTCAAGTGCGCTCTGGAAGAGCGCTCGATGGACGACGCGCTTGGTTGCGCTAGGACAGAAGTTCGCTCAGTGAGTGGCATCGACGGCAACAACAAAGAAGCACCCGTGAAGGTTTGCTTGAGGCATGCTTAGGATGAAACGTCCGCAGAGGTCCGCTCAGGGCAGAACACACTCCGTAGAATGACCGCAGTAGTACGCATCGGCTGGGAGCCCGACAAGGTGCATTTCGACCAAAGCACTCCAGAGAGGTGCGGCTAAGGGAAGCACACTTCACATGAAGACCAAGACGACATGCTGAAGGTGCACTCCGACAGAGCAACCCATAGCAGCAATTCCCAAGTAAGTAAGCCCGGTGGAACTGCAGTCAAACCGAGAAGCTCATCGACAAGTTGGCTTGGCAAACCACTCAATTGGGTGTTACGAAGGCGAGAGGAGGTAAACGAAGGAAGAACCTATGATAGGAGGACTCAATTAGCTTGGACAAGCTTTCCAAAGAAACGTTTCGTTGAAAACGTCAGTTTCCAAGAGGGCGTTGGTGGCCAAAGAGAAAGGGAGCTCACGTGTGGTACCGGTAGCAGCATCATGCAAACTTAGCGATAATGAAGTCAAATGGAGTTGAACAGTGTGGATGGGACGGTTGCAGGTAGCTTGGAAAACTACCACGGGGTGCCCGAAAGTGAACGTTCAGCAAACGAAGATGGTAGTGCAACTAGACTAAAGGTTCATTGGAGAAGTGCGCTTGAGAAGCATGTTGAAGCTTGCAGAAGCACGTGGAAGTGCTTTGAACATACCCAAGGAAAAACAAAGATGGTTGGAACTAGCTTGTCGGATGCGTTGGTAGAAACGACTAAGTGTTTGCAAGAGTTGGATGGCTTACTGCAGAGAATGTTCCAAGAGCATGTTAGATGCGGATTGAAGGGTGCTGCAAAGGAAGGCGCAGACTTCACCCACGGATTGGCAAACCAAGTAGTTGTGGAAGCACCTTGCAACGAGTTTGGAAGGTCGTCGAGCATGGTTGCAATGAAGGTTTGGGAAGAACGGTATGGGACGCTCGAGATGGTTGGAAAATCCTAGGCCCGTGACAAATGGTATCAGAACCACGTTCGATTGTGGCATACGTGGAAGTGTCTCTTCACCACCAACCCCTGTTTCATTGGACTTGCCGATGGAGCCGCGTTGACGACGACGTCAACAAATTTAAGTGGGGGAGAATGTTACGACCCTAAGTTAAGCGCCATTGGAAATACGTTTTAGAGGGCGCATTGAGCTGCATTATTCAAGAGTGCACGACGAGCCTATGCATGGGGATGCATTATTCAAGAGCGCATGACATGTTCATAAGATTTTGGTGGCCTTGGTGGTCGGCTCATGGCGAGACAGACATGACGGTGTACTAGCATGTTGGATCGCTAAGAGGACCAAGGGATGATGTTGAGTCAAGTGACTTGCATTCCGGTGTGTGTCTGCTTGGTGGACTCAACGGAGGATGATGCGGTGAGCATTACATAAGTGTGACGTAACACTCGGTTAGAAAAATAGGCATTGAAGGATGTCACACGAACACATCATTATGTTAGCGTGTGGTTGGACTTGGCTAGGTTGCAAGGACAACACCTCAAGGCATCATCAAGGATTGATCTTGGCTGAGCATGTGGGCATGAGTAAGTGGGTCATTGGTCGTCCAAGTGTTGGGTCGAGGTTGAACGTGCGACGGATTGCATGGTCTATGGTTGGGTGGCGTTGCAACAGGTTGCATTGCCTATGGTGAACGAGCATTTAACAATCAACGCGACTCTAAGGTGTCTGACTTGGGTTCGGTCATGCTGGTTTCAGTTAGGCGTAGTCCACGTGAAACTTGCGGTTGATGGCCAAGTCCAGCTAGCAAGCTCACTCCGATGTCGCCCGTGTATATAGTTTCAAACGGTATGGGGCACTCAAGATGGTTGGAAAAGCCTAGGAGTTAGCTAAACTCTAGACCATTTGCACCTTTCACGGCAAGTTTGGTCGGAATCAGGTAACACGATTTGCTGTTGAAAATGAGATTTTCAGTGTTGAAATTCCAATTTTTATTGCAAAAATGGATTTATGACTCTCTATTAACCCTAGAACACTCCCAGATTTTACAATTCCAATCACTGAAAACTACCATTTAAACAATTTCCGTCAATTTTTGACTAAAAAACTCACCAGATTTCAGGTGCGAATGATAGGGAGTTTAGCTTACACCAAAAGCCTAAGCCTCAGTCCTCGAGCTAATGCCACAGCTCTCATCCAAATCTTCAAGCACTTTGGCCTCTCTGTCACAGATTTGGCGGCACACTTGAGGCTCTCACACGATCAAGAAAGCGCGGAGCTTCTCCATAGTCCACAAGCTTTGTAACCAGAGCAGATTAGGTGAGGCCGACCTTACAATCGATTATGTGGGAAAACAGTAGCCTCTTCCGGTAGACCAATTGTTTGGATCCTCGCTTCCAAGTTGGCCCTCTGTCATGAAGCTGGACTCAGGTTCTTGAGAAAGTTGTCTCCACGGGCTGTACCTGCCTGGATTGTTTCAACGGCGAATCTTGATGCCACTACCATCGTTTTCGACAATCTGAACTTCAAAGACTTGGTAAAGGGAAGAGGGTTAGTCTGGAGCACGGGCAGAGATAACCCACACAGCGGGAGAGTATACTGGCTGCGCCAAAGTCTCGATGTCCAACTCAGTCCGCAAACTCTGAAGACTTGGCACAACGTCTGAAAGGGATCGAGAGGAGCTAGAATCAAATGTTGAATCTCATGTGTGGGAGGCAGAGATAAACAGGATGGAGGCAGAGAAACAACAGAGGGAAAGGGAAGGAATCTGTACGTAGGTAGATTGGAGAGAAATTCACTGAGATACTCTCAAGTATATCAGATACATATCCAAGGTAGCAAGTTTGATGGTTGTTGGAACTCAAGCCGCTCAAACTTGACATAGTCACAGCTCATCAAACTTGACATAGTCACAGCTCAATGAAATGAATTATCTCTTATGCAGTGGCAGATCAATGAAATGAATATCTCTTACCCCAGTTTTGTGCAGTGGCAGGTCAATGAAATGAATATCTCTTACCCCAGTTTTATTGCTTTCAGAATTTTGAACTGTCCGAGATACTCCGGTAATTCTGGCTTCAATGCCACATAGATTACCAGAAGTCCGAATACAGAGTTGGTTCTTAAGGTCGAAATATGTTAACGGTATTCAGAGCAGCTTCTTACTCCTCTTTTATGTGCAGTGATCAAGCCATTTTAAAATCCGTTAGCTGCATATATATATATATATATATATATATATATATATATATAACTTCGGCAAAAACGGGTACATTGAGCGAGAGAGATAGTTTTTCTACGTTGGGCTGAGTTGCAGGCTAGTTTTTCTGAAATCTCCCCATATAAGTCTACAGATTAGCGTTTCCATACTTGCAGGTTTTTTTTGAAATCGGCCTATATAAATCTCCGCTACTGTGAATTGTATAGTATTGGAAAACAAAAGTAAAGCCATCGCCGAGAGGGGATTCTCTTGGTTTCGATTACAGTTGTGCAATTGCAAGATTGGTCCAATGCTAATGGCCATACAGAGCTGTCTTTGAAAACTCTATCCATAACCCTTGTTCCAATTTCTAAGTGCATCTCTGGCAACATCACCCTCTCCGATAATCTGAACAAGTTCCATCTCTTTTTTTGATGCACATTCTGGTCGGTCCTCTTTGGGAATTATGCGAATATCTGCACCAGTTTTCTTCCGGATCTCATTAATGATGTTTCCACCTTTCCCAAGAAGACAACCAACCAATCTGCTTTGATGGAACAAGCATCTTTGTACAAATAAGAGCCATGCCTAATGCCTTCCTTGTATGAGCTAGTTTTTCCTTGCAGTTGAAGAATAGCCTCAAGTGTAGGTGAAACAAGAT
This sequence comes from Pseudotsuga menziesii, assembly GCA_001517045.1. NCBI lineage: Eukaryota > Viridiplantae > Streptophyta > Pinopsida > Pinales > Pinaceae > Pseudotsuga > Pseudotsuga menziesii. The sequence goes on along the minus strand of LPNX010392838.1, from coordinate 167,167 downwards.
CATGAGCAAACTCTGTTCTAGAAACTACAAATACACGTTCATTTTCTGAAACAGCATCGTCAATCTTAATACTCGCTCCTGTTTCCTTCCTCATGTTTTGTATAGTATTGCCACCCTTACCAAGTACCCCTCCAATCTTACCATTGGGGCATAACATTCGAATGGTAAAATCCTGAGAAGGTCCTTTGTTATTATTATTCCAGCAGGAAATTTATTCTTTAAGCGGGTATTTATGCAGAAAAGTTGAAACTGCATACAGTGCTTTCTTTACGGCCACCGTATCTCCTGATATCTGAACTAAATCATCAACACTTGCGAGAGACAAAACAGTAGAAGCTGACATCCGGGAGGATTTTACCATTCCAATGTTATGCCCCAATGGTAAGATTGGAGGGGTAATTTGTAAGGGTGGCAATACTATACAAAACATGAGGGAGGAAACAGGAGCGAGTATTAAGATTGACAATGCTATTTCAGAAAATGAACGTGTATTTGTAGTTTCTACAACAGAGTTTGCTCATGATCTTGTTTCACCTACTCTTGAGGCGATTCTTCAACTGCAAGGAAAAACTAGCTCAGACAAGTAAGGCATTAGGCATGGCTCTTAGATGCTTGTTCCATCAAAGCAGATTGGTTGTCTTCTTGGGAAAGGTGGAAACATCATTAATGAGATGCGGAAGAAAACTAGTGCAGATATTTGCATAATTCCCAAAGAGGTCCGACCAGAATGTGCATTCAAAAAAGAGATAGAACTTGTTTATATTATCGGAGGGAGTAAGCTAAACTCGAGACTATTTGCACCTAAAATTTTGTCAGTTTTCTGATTAAAATCGGGTAGAAATTGTTCACAGATTAGTTTTTAGTGATTGGAATTGCATAAAATGGGTGCTGAATGGGTAATCGAAAGTTCTGAATCCATTTTTACAATAAAAATTGCAATTTTAATACTAGAAATTTCATTTTTTAATAACAAATAGTATTGCCAAATTCCAACCAAACTTACCTGAAAAAATGCAAAGTACAAATCATCTGAAGTTTACCCAAACTCCTTATCAAAGAGAGTGATGTTGCCAGAGTCATAGAAATTGGAACAAGGCTTAGAGAGAGTTTTCAAAGACAACTCTGTATGGCCATCCGCATGCCCATGGCATTGGACCAATCTTGCAATTGCACAACTGTACTCGGAACCAAGAGAATCCCCTCTCGGCCATGGCTTTTTTTTTGTTTTTCAACACTATACAATTCACAGTAATGGAGAGTTATATAGGCCGATTTCAAAAAAAACTACCAGTATGGAAACGCTAATCTCTAGACTTATATGGGGAGATTTCAGAAAAACTAGCGTGCAACCCCATCCCAACGTAGAAAAACTATCTCTCTCGCTCAATATACCCGTTTTTACCGAAGTTATATATCTGCATGCAACTAACGGATTTTAAAGAGCTTCTCGTTGGGCCGTTCGGGTGAAATCGTCCCATATCTAGACTACTCTTATTTATACAGGTGATCTTCTATTTATGCAGGTGACCTTTGGCCTTTCATATGTCAATTAGGTGTGTATTCTCTTAATTGTATTGAAAATATATTTATAATTTTACAAAATAAACTCTAACTTTACCAATAAAGTTTTCAACAGGTCTAATGAAAAGAGCAAAAAAAGTTAATGAGAAATTGGATTATTAAACTCAAAGTTGAAGCTAAAGAAAGGAATTTCCAATGGTTTTTTAAGTCAATTTTAACTATAAACAAATATTAATTATCATTTAACCATGTGCCAGAGGGACTCTTAAGACTCTAGACCTTTATTGAGATTACATAAGTGTCTATGGTGACCAAATACATACATGATATGTGATACATTACATTGACTCTAGGGCTCAACTACTCAATATGTGCTCCCACTTTGGAGGAATTTACAAGTGAAAAAATCTCAGAGACTTTGCAATTGTGAAGATGTAAATCCTCTTCAAAAGTAAAAAAACACTCAAGAGTCACTTTCCTTAATAAAATCGTCAGAGCTGAGTTGACCCTTTACATACAAGAGACATCTCAATTACATCACTTTTACAATATAACCATGGACAATTGCTACAATAATTATATGTTTACAAATTTGGCTTAAACAAGCCATATATTGGACTTCTTCTAGGTCATTAGCATGTTTACCCCTTGAATGAACATTGTGCAATCTAAGGGGCAAAAGGGTCCACAATAACTTCCTCTTTCACCCAAAGTGAATGTATTTCATTTTCAATGGCATATGAATTGGAACATTGCTCATGAAAAACAAAATCATGCTTACAAAGTCTATTACCCATCTCCTTATTTTAGCCTCAAAAAACTCATAGGACTATCAAACTCTAGTCCCAAGGTTGTTTCATTTTCCCCAATATTCTTCCTTTCATTCCCTTGTAGTACACTTAACATATTTTAAGAGGGTAGGGCATTCCAATTAGTTTATAACATCAACAATCTTGAAAAACAACAAACTTCTCCTTTGAAGTGGCAATCAATTAGTGTAATATATCTACTCTAGAGTCCCATCCATGTTGAATTTGATTCAATCTAATTGGATGGTAAGTTCTATGTCTACCTTTAGGAACTTTTGAGCAACTAGGCAATCAGGCTCAAGGAATTGGGATCGACTAACCCAAGCAAGTACCACCAGCTCTCGACACTGATCAATTGTGTTCACTTATCATTGAGATTTCTAAACAACAAAACCATTGTTTCCTCAGTATTCCTAACAATATTTGTTTAACTCTTAAAAACCGTTATTGGGATCCTTTAGATTTCAAAGGTTTTTATAGTGTATATTCAAGATTAGAAGTGGGTTTTTGAATAATAAGAGGTTCTGTAAATAATGGCTTAGGAATAAAATAAACTTCATGTAGAAATTTTTTGAAATTCTCACTTCAATGCAATTCAGAAATTTCACCTCTTTAACTAAAGTTTTCTCGAATCTTATCTATGTGAATTTTAAACCTTAGGGATTTTATAAAATAATGTACAAAACAACAAAAGAAAGAGCACAATTTCACTTTCAAACAACCTGGTTTCTTGGCAAACCAAGGAGAAAAGATACCCAACAACCTAGATAAGTTTCAGCACTCTAGAGCAACTTATCCCACATAAACTAGATCTAAAAATTCAATTTTACAATAGTTATCAAAGCAGTAAATTAGCAGGTATAGCAGTAGAAAAAAGAAACCTTAAATCCTTTGATTATGATGTCAGATCACTTAACTCGTTATCCTTTTACTTATGTCAGATCATCAAGACATATATAGCTATGAATAACAATGCATGAAAAACATATTTGGTTCAAAATCAAATTTGGAAACTATGCTAGCTTTGGACAACTGAAAACTTCAGTAATGTGCTCAAGGTGAAGTAGATATGCATGCCATAACCTTTTCTCAAGGCTAGTACAATTCCACTAGCTCTTTGAAACCCTAGCTATGTAAAACAAGAAAACCCTAGCTCAACCAAGGAGCTCACCATGCAAGAATCACTCCAATAAGTCCTCCAAGGCAAGATGTCCTCCTATCTTGCAATGACCAAGTTCGTGACACCCTAGGGTTTTATCACCAAATCCCTAAAGTCGATGACCAAGTTCATTGGAAAACTAATCATGCGAACTTGCAAGTAGCTTGAGACGTTTGACATCTACACTCTTGAAGATACATGTCAAAGGGATAAGCATAGGATAATAGAAATTGGAGGAATAATAAAAACATTTTTGGAATTAATCCCATTTCAAGAAAGAACACCATTGTGAAGGATNATATATATATATAAAACGGTGGTTCGCCATGGAAGCCCAGTTTACACCATGGCTACATCCACCGGAGAATATATCTCTTATACTTGCTTGGCAAGTATACATGAATGGGTAACAACAACCCTCGAAAGGGCCAATCACGATAAATGCCTCACGAGCCTAATATTTCATTACAAACAAGGGCTCCCAAGGATAAAATGTCCCCGACGAGATTCGAACCCAGGTGGAAAGTGCAACAACCAGATCTCCCAACCACCTGAGCTACACCCCATGGACGTATATATACCATAGGCATGTGTGTGTGTGTGTGTGTGTATAACCAGTGTAGAAGACATTCCAGGGATTAATGTTGGAAAGTACACTTAGAAAAGTGCCAAAAGTCTATGATAGCAAAGCAAGATAAATAGTATTAGTACCTAATGCATTTATTTTGGTGAGGGTATCACATCCAAGTCGCAAAACACAAGAAACTATTCTACATTAATAACCATATAAAGATGGAGCTTTTGGTTGTAGTGTTTGATATCGGTAACCTGTGAAAACTCAATTCAAAAGAAACATAGTGAATAAACATAACATAGTTGTAGTCATAAATACTAAACCCCAGTACTCCTTGGGTCGGATCATCATGAATAAGGATTTGCATGTCCAATGTAAATGTAAATTTAAGTTCACCGTCTCCATTAGAAATATATGAATTGGAGTATAATTGTATTCCAATGGATGTGTATCGTGTGAATATTTGAAATCCATACCTACAGGGTTGTGATGCAATCGACTAATAATACCTTAACTTGTACAACCTTGTAAAGGATGCATAGGCTTACTCATTGAAAACACATAAAGATTCAACACCCTAACACCCTTACTGCTCATTTAATATTAATCAAATCCTTTTACAATTCACATTGTTTATCTTGTGACTAGAGAAAGAGAAGAGAGTAGCTCTCCAATCGGTACCAAGATGTTGAGGCATCATCATGCATAAATGTAATGTGATAGGAGAAGTTAGAGGAGGATGAGAAGTTGGAAATGTTATTGCATCAAATTTATTCTAAGAACCATATAAAATACCTCCAAGTAACATAATCGAGCACTTCATAAATTTGCAGTATGAAATTGCCCTGCTAAATGAGGCATTGTGTAAGAATTTATTGTTGAAATACAAGGACATCAAGAGGGAAATTGAGGAATTGTTGGATAAATGATGCATTTGACCCTGCTTGTCGCCCTATGGATATGCCATTATTTTGGTTCCAAATAATGATGGAATTTGGAGAATATATGTAAGTTGTTATTATATAGGATTACAATAAATATTTGATATCATTTATTGTATATAGACAACTTATCAAATCAACTTCAAGGAGATAAGTACAATAGTAAGACCTACTTGAGGCTCAATTATTGTTTCATATATATATAGAACACAACCTTTAAAATGTGACAAGGATTGTTTGTATAGTTGTTGATGGCATTTAGTGGTTTTTTCCAAGAAAGAATTTAGGAAACCTAAGGGACGCTTCCCCATATTTATGGATGGAATCCCTAGTAAACCCATCAACGTAGAGTAATGTGAATCACTCAAGCAGATCCAAATCAAGCACTTGTTGGCACATAACTATCTAAATTCTCGGCAACATCAGTGACAATTGGTTGAGCTAGCACCTTGGATTTCATTTAGTCTTACTACTACCCCTATGACATTAATGAGGATGATGAATGAAGTGCTAAGACTATATATTAACTTTGTTGTAATCATGTTCCTAGATGACATACTTATTTTCTATAAAACCCAGAAATATCATTCATAGTTTATAAGTTCCAAATGTTTTTTAGAAATGCAAGAAGAAACGTTACTTGTGAACATGAATAAGTGTGCATTTAGGAGGATAGAGCTTGTTTATATTAGATTCTTCTTTAACTAAGATGAACATAGAATTGATCCAACAAAAGTTTAACAATAGTCATTGTCAAAAAATATTTATGACCAATGAAGCTTCATGCAAATGGAAAATTATCTTAGAAAAATATGGTGCATATGTCCCATGTCATACACCCTTTAAATGCATTGAAACATGACCAAAAATGTTTCAATTTGGATTCCATATAACACAAATCATTTGGAGAGATCAAGTTTCTAGTTTTGTTTCATCATATTATCATCTTGCCTATCATTTGCCAAACCTTTTAAATCAAGGTGGATCCTCTAGACACATAATGGGTGCAATGTTGATGCAACAACAAAGACTTGTCACATACCACTCCAAGCATTTTAGGTGCAAATTTTTAGACTTGAACTATTTATTGTATGATTGGAAAATGTATGTGTTGGTTCAAGCAATGAAGCATTAGCAACATTATTTTCTTGATAAAGAGAATGGTTTTCCTAAGGATAATAAGACTCTCTAGTGCCTCCATATAGAGAAAAATTGAGATTGCATGCTACATGAAGTGAATTACTTATTTATAGCATTTTAATCTTTTGATTAAGTACTATATATCCTATTACAACTAATAGTAGTTAGATTGATGGTATTCATGAATTTTTAAGAGTTTGGATTCAATTCTAAATTCAAGGAAACTTACGCATAGTGTTTAAAATATTTACAATATTGCAAAACTTTGTGATGACCCTACTGGATAAAGAGTTCCATGATTACTTGCAAAAGGATAAAATTATGTACAAGTTTAGAGTTATTTTTGTTCCTTCACAAGATCACCAATTATAAATTAGATTGCATGAGGCACCCCATTCCAAAATGTTAGGACACTTTTGAGTGGAGAATATGAGCATATATTTGCAAAGGTATTTATCCTAGCCAAATATGTTGTATGGTACCAAATTCCTTGATTTGTTTCCTCTGGCATCTAGAAGATAGAAAATAGAAAGCTAGGCATCTCCTAGCCAAATATGTTGTTATGGTACCAAATTCCTTGATTTGTTTCCACTGTGGCATCTAGAAGATAGAAAATAGAAAGCTAGGCAAATAAATTATGGTTCCAATCTTTAGAAAACCATGGGAGCCAATTCTAGTGGACATATTTAGAGGTTTGTCAATTATAAAAGTGACAATGAATATTTGTTGGTAGTCATAGATCACTTCAACAAAATGGTTTTGATGATACCATACAAGAATATGATTTTAGAACAAGATGTTGTATAGTCGTTCTTTGAGCACATTTCAATGCATATTGGTTTTCCAACTTTAATGATTTTAGAACAAGATGTTGTATAGTTGTTCTTTCAGCACATTTCAATGCATTTTGGTTTTCCAACTTTGATGATCTTTGATTACAGTAGTAGATTTATCTGCTAATTTTGGCAAACCTTTTGGAGATTGATAGATGCAAGATAAAAAAGAGAATTACCTTCCATATATATATATATATAAACGATCAACCAAAAAAAGTAAATCACATCGTAGTTCATATGTTGCATAATTTCAGTAATACACATTCAAAGACATAAAATGTTAACATTTAATGTATGCAACATAATAATGATTGTGCAATAAATTACATTGCAAGCACTTCATATTTCAAAGCGTGCCTTGTATTTTTGTATTAGGATCCATTATCCAATGGATCCTATGCTCATGGAGGAAATAAAGATGGAATTCATTACACCTGGAAAATCCAGAAGGTTGAATGACCGCATATATAATGTTTATAATTATATTTGCCGCAGGCAGGTTATAGATCATTGAGCCCTTTGTAATTAATGTTGTGATTGATGAGCTGACCATACCTTGATTCAGTTTGAATATCAGGTATTGGAATTTTCCGTGGAATAGCCCTCTAACAAATGGTGAACCACATTTAAAAAAAAAGATCGTTGACAATTCATTAACCATACCTTTGACTAAAAATTTATCCGGGCTCTTGCTAAAGTAAACATTATACACTTAAACTTAATTTTTATAATTTAATGCAATTTATAAACTTATATTTTTATAATTTATAACTATTTCTCATCTAATTCGTTCCGGTCTTATTTTGTAATCATTACATCATTTTGTAATTATCTCTTATAGTATTGCATTTATGGCTGCCACAAAGATTGAAAAACGCACGAAGATTGAAAAAAACATTGTGAGTGATTGATTTGACCCATAATTAAACTATTCCTTCTATGGTGTACAGGGTTAAAGACAGCTGTGTTGTGTTGCTCAGTAAAAGAGTGTCATTATCACATGTTCAGTATATTTGCTCCATGCCCTCATTGCCCTGTATATTTGCTAATGACACCTTAATACTAAACTTCTTCTCATTCAAAAAACCATTACCATGCATTTATACAGGCAAACTCATATTTGCTTGCGGTTGCTTTCCTGTAGTCTACATCGTCATCACTCGCTTTGCTCAGTTCGCTAGTTACTATGCGTAGTTGTTGTAATTATACATCTATCACTCGAATTTATTGTTTCAAGCTTCTTCTATGAAATCAAATTTGCGGTTACTGTGCTTAGTTGCTGTAGACTGTAGTTATATTTTAAAGCATGGCTTCAAGTTGAGTAATACTTTCATGCGCGTTTAACCTTTCTCAATAAATAACTACCACTCTAAACATCTTATGGTAAAATCAGAACTTAATACCAGGTATTGGGATTCAGTGTCTTTATGAATAAAAACACGTATTGTAGTTTAAACTATCTTCGACAATGCCGACACCATACTTTATAATTTAAAGCATGGCTTCCAATTAAGTAATCATACCATGAGCGTTTAACCTTTCTCAATAAATAACTCTAAGCATGTTATTATAAAAAAAAAACACGTGTTGTAATCTGAACTATCTGTGACAATGGCATCACCATCCTTCACATTAGTGCAACAACAAGCAAGGCTGGTCCTTTTGCAACAACCTAGAAGATGAAGATGATGTTAAGAAATTTAAACTTCTAGGAAAGTTACAATAACCGTGAATTTTAGAGTTATTGTGGAATCGGTAATTCTGTTGAATTAGCAATTCTCTGCATGATGCTACTTTGGGGGAAATGACCCTAGATCATGCCTGGTTTCTGTCTTTCAACAAAATAGCCCTTTCCCTTACAATGTCAATTGTTTAGCCTTCGGGCGGTAATTTTCCCTGGAAAACAGTTTAGTTTCTGAATTGCTCAAACAAGTTTATTAAACCCTCTTCATCCCACAGTTCCACCCCACCTCAGGTTCTGTCGAGAATCTTCAATGTTCAGGACAAGAAAATTATAAGCTCGTTACCAAGGATGAGAGAGTCGTTAAGGCTGATTACTAGTTAAGAGTGTACTCCCAACCAAAAAAAGTAAAAAGAAGTGCTATATTTTATTTAACTTGAATGGCATACATACACATTCTTTACATTCAGACTTCAAAGGTGGTTTCCAACTGAATTGGCATGAAAATCAATTTTAACTGAGTCAAAATAGATTATTTGCCTCGGAATTGTTGTAAACAAGGACCCAATTGCCCATTATTCTTCTCTATTTCGTGCATCCACTTACAATTTCTCTGGACGATGCAAGGTCAAACTGGACGCCTGTCAAAGTCTCCTCCAAGAACCGGGCAGCTTCTTCCATCGTGCCAGTAAACGAAGTGACTGACTGCTTCACTTACTGGCCTTCCTTCCCTATTCTTATTCTGCAGGTAAACAACAATGGCCTTCCTTGCCTATTCTTAGTCTGCACGTAAACAGTAAGCAGGCAACTGGTCTTCCTCGTCCTTTAGTCTGTAGGTGAAAAGCAAGCAACCAAACAACAAAGCCAATGGAATAGAAGAAGAAAATGAAGATTGTATGCGAGAAACAGGAGAGCTGGTAATACATTGTGCCACTCCCTCATATACGGACTCAGGCATAGAATGGCTCGCCACTGCTTTTCAATGGCCGTGTGGCAGTTGACATGCGTGACTTGAAGTGTGTTGTGGGCGGGATTGCTCGGGCAGGGCCGCCACTGTTTTTCAATGGTCGTGTGGTAGTTGACATGCGTGACTTGAAGTGTGTTGTGAGCGGGGTTGCTCGGGCAAGGCAGGGAGGATGGTTTGTCCCATCGGCAGAATTTTTCAAGGTCATATGAAAAAACAAAAAGAAAATGTTACCTATTTCATTAACCATCGTTTAAGTAAAGCTTATTTAAATCTTAATCAAAATGCATTTAAGCATAACAATATACCACGACCATGAAATTATTACACTTGGGTTATTCTTGTTGATCCGCTGAAGAAGTCCAAAATCCAAGATAATGTCTAAATATCTATCAACGTAATAATACATTATTACATTAAAATATATATATATAACAATTATAAAAAACTTATAATATTAAGTTTTATGTATATAAATAATTTTGCCAATACACTTCATAATATAATGTTATAATGACTAATGAAAACTAATTATCCTTAAGTTTTCCATTCATCCTCATGTAAAAGTATTATTATTTTTTTATTTTTTTATTTATTTTTCTTAAATATGTCGTTAAATCTTTAAAACGTCTTTAGCTCCCATAAACATAAAATGAACTTTTCCCATGAACATAATTTAATGAACTTTTCCTCAAATTCAAAATGGATACTTACTAAGTGGCCTGAAGTGCTTTGGTTTTGCAAGGTCTTACTTGGCTTGACTTGAATTGTGTTACAAGAAATAAATGTCATTAATCTTAGTGACTTACTTAAGGTTCATTAAAACAATCACTTAAATAGAATTTAAATTCAAAAAAGCCATAATCTATAGGCTATTCCTAAATTAATACATTTATTTTAATAATATATGCATTGCATTGGGTTTAATATTTTGAAATGCAATATGACTATCTATATTAAATTGCTTTTAAGTTTTTGAAATGTAATTAAATCATATAATTCTTAAATTAAACACCAAATATGTAATTAGGATATCTATATTATATTAAATACATTTTTTTTAAATGTAATTTAACTATCCCTAAACTAAGCAGCACGGACTAGCTACTTCGTAGCACTTGTTAAATTTAAGAATCTTTACACAAGAGTTAGTATAATCACAAGGCTTGATAAAATCAACATCAAGCAACTTATTAATTTCCCACCTTCATAATTTGATTAAACTTTAAACATTATTAATTGATTAATAATGGTATAAAGATCAATCCATTCAAAAATTACTATATATAATCAATGTGCTATTAATAATGGTATAAATATCAATCCATTCAAAGATGGCTATATACAATCATTGAGCACATTGGATAAAACATGTCAAGCTCGACCTACCAACCTACATAACTATTCATTTAGTTTTCAATGTAGATCTCCCAAAGATCTATGAGCCATCAATGTTGTACACTGATGATGAAGACTTTTGTACTTATTATTGAAGAGTTAGCTGCGTCATTATATATATATATAAAGCACCCATCTGCTGAAGTGGTGGCATCATTGAATTCGTAACCGTCATCACCTAAAATGAAAAAAAGCTTAACTCTGTGTGATTGCATCGAGATAAATGAAGTGTTGTTCAATCCGGAGAAATCGTGGTATATTAGTTACGTTATGTTAGTCCACAAAATAAGATTATTAAAAATAAAAAAATATAAATTATATATAAATTTAAGTAAAATATAAACAAAATTAAATTAGTCCATTTTAAACCGGGATCTATCAAACACCAAGAGGGATTTAGTTTCTTAAGATGTACATTTTTTTATTCGGTTTCTTGAGATGTACATTTTTTAACCATTTGGACCCCTCTCGCTTCTTGATAGATCCGGGTTTAAAATGGATCTATGCTAGTATTATGTGCAATCCATAGGTTTGAGTAAGTGAGTTATGTCACATATTTTGTCAGGGATGAGATAAGTTGACACCTATGAGTGGGCAACTTGTAGGCGAAAATTAACTAGCTTGTTGTGCAGGTTTTAATGTGAGGACTACTGCGTAGCAGGCCATTAAATCTCAAACAACTTGAGATCCAACGGCCTGCTACACATCAGCCATCGCATTAAAACCTACACAGCATACTGCTAGTTATTGATCACCCAATTTATATACATAAACTTCAAGTAATTTAACTATAAGTGAACTTCACATCGATATCTTGAAAAGTACACAATTTAATGATAAGTCATGCCCTCTCTAATTATATTCGGGTGGGTGCCCTAATCTACCAAGTTGACATTAAGCTAGTGCAACGAGAAGATGATGAGATGGAACTCTAGAACTTTACCAAATCAAGTTGAAAGGAAAATCACTAGAAGATAGAAATTGGTACACCTTGGAGCATGTTCACACTTAGTTTCTCCAACTAGTAAGACAATTGGATGGGACTAATAACTCCCAGGAAGGAAGGTTTGATCATGAATAGAGTCAACTCTTTATGTGTCTTAGTTGAATTATAGCCCGTTTTCATATTATAAAGGGATTTATGTAGATGGTATAATATTGTTAAATTGTATTAGATTGATAGTTTTTTAAGGTTCATGTTGGTTATATCATGTTAAATATTTAGTTCAATGAATTTATTAAAAGTGGAGTTTAGTTATTATGCATTGTTATTATGTAAATGGTGCCATTGAATTGTAAATTTATTTTTGTTTTTTTGTTTTTATTAATATTTTAATATATTACATCATAATCTAGTGAATGTGTATATAAGTTGATTTGAAGGAATTATTGTTACAATATTATTATTTTTTCTAATACATGTTTGGATTAATATTAAGGTTTTGCATAATTGATGATTCATTGGTTTACTTCTTTGTTTACATAGACAAATAGATTCAATTGGCATTATAATTCAAAAGGAATAAATAAACAAGCATTCCATTTTTTAAATATGAAACATAACCTTGGTTTCAGTTGTGGAAAAGCATTTATGATGATTAGTGTAAATGACAATCAAAGCACAAAGTTAACCACATGGAATCAAACCCATTCAGTTTAACCCTTGAATCAACATTTTCATTAATGATTTTTAAACTAAAGCAAACTTTGAGAGCACAAATATTTTTACATATAACAATAAATTGTTTATATATATATATATATATATATATATATATTCCATGTGGTTCACGGCACCTCTGATATCGGTGCTCTCTACATCCATGGATAACCTCCCCAAAATCCATGAGAGAACCTGGGGTGGCCAAGCATTTTTATTATAGTGGGAGCTCAACAACAAGAGAATCTTATAGACCCATTTAAGGGCTTGACATGTCACTTACAAGGAATTGACCCTGGGTGGGGAGGGTAAAAATCACTCCTCCCAACCACCCAAGCTACATCCAATGGACAATGTAATTGCATATATGTATATGTGAATATGAAATAAAGTAAGAAAGTGAGTGAGCAATTTGGAGTTTATTCCTTTTTAGCTACCACTAGAGTTAAGCATAATGTCCTATAGCCCAAACAATTTTTTATACTTTATAAACGATCATATTTAACAAGGACAATCTAAATTTGCAAATTCTTGTTGAAGCATCACTTAAGAAAAAAATCAAAGAATTGATGTTGGACCTAGCCTTGATGGAAAAGTTGTTTTCTTGAAAGGGAAAACAAAATGTTTTCCAACAAAGCCAAGCTACAATCCCAAAACAGAAATGGGCATAGAAAAAACAACATGAAGAGATACTTAAAGTGATCCAAGCTTAAGCTACAAGCCAACAGTAAGACAAAATGAAGCCAAAAAAATATAAGAAAACAAAAATATAAGATGCAGTTATTTCCATATACCAGGACACAATCAAAGAAGTTTTTGGATGTGGAAAGTTGCACACTGCCATCTTCCAATTTCTAAAAATCATCAAACAACAAGTTTTAAGGTTGAAATTAAGAACTCCAACAACTCAAATGAAAATTGTTTAATTATAAACTATAAAACAATGTGAAACATGTCAAGGAAAATTGTTAAAGATTTACCAACCTTTGCAAATGAACAAGATTGTATATCAAAGATAAAAGTTTCCAAATGGAGAAAATGATATGCTCCAATGACTGCTGCAAGTATGAAATTTAGCAAGAAATTTAATATTTGTTCCAAATATAACAAATTTGGACTAAGATTGAAATGCACAAGGAAATTGTTTTGTAAAGAACCAAGAAAGTAATGCTAGTTTTCATGCTCCTAAACAAGTCAAGTTATTTATATTTTTTGAAGTTAAATTTAAATGCCACATTATCTACCATGAAAAAAAGTTTGAAGTTGTATCATCGAAGGTTTGGTGTTGTGAATGTCAAATCTCTATTAGAAAGCGAAGGAAAAAACATGATAGATGGCATGACCCTCAAGAGTGATTTTAAAATTGGAATGTGTGATTTTTGTGCAATTGGTAAGCAAAGTAGAAAGCTCTTCTCATAAGTTGTATCCAAAATGTTGCATGTATCAAATTTAGTAATATATTTCATTTGTGTTGTAAAAATAACAAATTTTGGGCTTAAAATTGAATTTCATTGGCAAAAAAAAGTGCATTATGGAGAACCTATTGGGTAACGTGCATTTAAATGCTCCTAAATATGTGAATTAATAGGTTTCATTATCGGTTAAAAAATAGTTTAAGGTTGTGGCATCAGTGATTTGGCCATGTGAATGTAAAATCTCTATTAGAAATGGAGAGAGAAAACATGGTAGATAGGAAGAACTTGAAAATTGGTTTTGAAATGGTGTTTAAATCCTCTACAATTGACAAAGATAAGTAGAAATCACTTCAGAAGTGAACTATAGCTCTAAGATTATTATATTTAGTGCTTATTGATATTTTTGGTACCATAAATGAAATATATGGGTGAGGTGAAGTTTTTATCACTTTTAATAATGATTTAGCAAAATTAAAGTATTTATTTACAGAAGGATAAAGTGCTGCATTTATTTATTTTTACAATGTATTAACAATTGAAAAACAAATTGTCTGCAAGGGTGTGGCTTATTGGCGGTTCACTTGTTATGAAGTCACATGTTGTAAATTGGAGGTCACTAGTTCAAATCACACCCAACTTTACATGTGTCACATGCTTTCGAGGTGTGTGGGGCACCTAGGGGTATAGTGGTAGCGGGATTGGATCCATGGACCTTGTGTCAAGCGAGTACTGGCCCAGTCTCCATTTGTTGATTCTCCTCGCAAAAAAAAATTGAAAAGTAAACTAGTCGACACATCAAAGTGCTAACCTGAGGGAATGACAAAAAAATCCCTAATGGAGCTATTAAGTCTTTTTACAAGCAAGCACACATTCATATAGTTTAGAATTCCATATTCCCCAACGATGTTGTTGGCCCGAGGTTGGTTTTTTGTAATTGGGGTAGCTGTTTTGCAAGTTTTGGTCAAAAGTTGTGATGGAATGGTAAGAAGGGCAGTCAACTCCGGCAATTGAGGTGAAGATCGAGGAAGAGTACCTGTTTTGAAGAAGTCCAATCGAAAGGTTGGTTAGTTAGTTAGGATTTTGTTTCGCTTGTGTAATAAGTCGAGTAGTGGGCTCGGGATGTAAATCAAGACAATATAGCCTATGAATATGTAATGGGTTGGGCTATTAAAAAAAGATTGAGAGGCAAGAGAGAAAGAGAAAAACACAAAATTGTAATGTGTAAGACAATGTAATGTTGTTGAAATCTAAGTTGAGTCACAATGTAAGAGTCGATATGTAGGTTGTGTGTGCAGATATGATGTAAACAGCGATGGAGAGGATGTCTATAAGCTGAGTGCACAAATGAGAAGCATTCGAGCTGCAACTCTAATGAATAAACGAGGGCTTTTGTGGTTTTCTCCCATTTTGGGTTTCCACATTAAATATTAATGTTCCCTTGTGTGATGTGTTATGTATCTTTCTTCTTTAATGCATAAATGAATGAGAAATATTAAGTAAATGTATTATAAGATGCATAACTGATTGAGTACATGGTAATGGATCTAGGTTATGTCGTGCATATAATTATCTTTTTTTGTCGCAACATATGATCTATCGGCCTGACGATGAATAGTCTATTGATCTACTCTCTGTTGAGGTATGTGTTAGTGTAAATCCCCTTCACCACTACAGAAACATGGCTCCTGCAGCTCCCATAAGTACTTTGGGTGAGACTTCATCTACTCTGCAGGTGTTGCTAAAAGGTTTCAACTCCTTCTGGTCCGGTATCTTGGGGTTTGTTGGTATAAGTCGGTATGAACTTGGGTTAGTGTAAGTTTGTGCCAACAAATGGTTCTTTTTTCAGGAACGAGATCATTGTGAAGGGGACATGTTTTGGCATCCAACGAAGCCCAAGGTCCAGGACTAGTTAGATCAGAAGGCGAAAGAATTTGCTTAGGAAGAAAATAGAGATTTGTGACTGACTCCAAGAGAATGGCTAGGAAGGTATCTTTACTCTTATATTCATGAAAAAAATTCAGGGAATTTCCTGCTTTGTTGTATGAGTGGTTGGTAAGATCAACGCTACAAAAGAAGAATTTCCAAGGAGATGAACCTAAGAGCTGGACACCATAGTTGATCCAATGACTGAAGGGTGTTAATAATACAATATCAATGGTTGTCGACTTCTAGGTTGATAGCATCCTAGAAGGATACATTATTGAAATCGTTGTGGATACTATCAAGTCATATAATGAATCATGAAGGGAATTCTTCCGAGGACCAAGAGGTAGGTACCAAAATTCTTTAAAATTGTGGATTAAGATGATGACGTGTGAAAAGGGGATTCTAAGGGTGGAATCCAATGAAAAGAGTGATTGTGCGCAAAAGAATGGGTGTCTAGCGTAGGAAGACCTGGGGAATAATGTATTGGATAAGATGAAATGTTCCACGGAGAAGTAAGCGAGAGCGACGAAGAGAATGGACACCTGAGGAATGGAAATAAGTTCGGTCAAACAAGAGGAGGAGGACTGCGACTAAAAGAGGGATGTGTAGTGTGACCAGGAGGAGAGACTATAAATTAGTTCCACTTCTTGATGAAGAATCTTATGAATAAGAATAATATCAGCTTGTCTCGGAGGAGGAAGAAGATCCATAACCACACCAGACCCGAGGCTGCGACATACCCACGACCCTACGTACATCTCCTGAAACTGAGGTAAGGCCTAAAAATCCATCACAATATTTCCTAGCAAATCAAAGTAGTATCTAGAATAGCGGTTCGTAGGGATTTCCTAGAAGTACACCGCCAAGTTCAATTTTGTCGATACCCCAGAGACCTAAGATGGCTTGGGATGATATGAAGTTACCTATTTTTAATGGGACTAGGTCAGAGGACCCAGAGAAACATTGGTTTCTTTGTGAAGTCGTATGGGTTGTTTGACAAGTGCAAGATGAAGACATCAAGCGAGCCTAGATGATCATGACTTTCGGAGGTCATACCCTAGATTGGTATATGAAATTTTCAACTGCATCTAACAGAACTGTGCAAAAGATGCTAGCTGAGATTAAGAAGAGACTGAAAAATTAATTCAAGAAACCTAAGTCTGAGTCGCAATGTATTATAGAGTTAAAGGAGATAAAGTATTTTTCGACTGAGTCGGTGTGGGATTTTAATCAAATATTTAAGACTTTGATGGCTAGGGCGAGCTTCCAGATGTCTGAAGTAAAACATACGGAGTGGTTTATAGATGCACTATTGCCACACATCTGAGTACCATTAATGTAACAGAAGATTGTGTCCTAGACCAAGGCACTAGAACTCACTATGAAGTTGGAAGCTTCGATAGTTGTAGAAACTAGTATTGAACTTCATAGCGAGTTCTAATGCCTCAGTCTGGGACATAATCTTTTGTTGCATTAACGGTACTCGGATGTGTGTAAATAGTGTAGCTATAAACCACTCCTTATGTTGTACAACAAACATTTGGAAGCTCACTCTAGCCATTAAAGTCTTGAATATTTGATCAAAATCCCACACCGACTCTATTGATAATTGTGTTATCTCCTTTAAATTTGTAATAGACTATGACTCAGACTTAGGTTTCTTGAATTCATTTGTCGATCCCGCCTTAATCTCAGCTAGTGTCTTTTACGCAATTCCAGCAGGTGCAGTTGAAAATTTCATATACCAATCTAGGACACGACCTCTAAAATTCATGATCATCTAATCTCGCTTGATGGTTTCATCTTGCACTTGTCGAACAACCCATACGACTTCACAAAGAAACCAATGTTTCTCTAGGTCCTCTGACCCAGTCCCATTAAAAATAGGTAACTTCGTATCATCCCCAGCCATCTTAGGCCTCTAGGGTACTAAAGAACTCAAACTTGGCGATGTATTGCTAAGAACCCCATGCGAACCAATATTCTAGCTATTAGTTTGATTTGTTGGAGTACAAGTTGAAGTAAAGCAGGCAATAGCATCTACACAAGTGAGAACTTCAGCACGCATTACTATTGAAGTTATTGAAGAAATGTCTAAGTCGAAGGAAGCGGTTCAGATGTGTGTCGAGGAGGTAAAGAAAGTCTTCGAGGACTTTTGGTCGAAGCTAAAAACACCAACTTTGTCAGCCTGAAGTGGCTCGGGACAAACCATATGTGAGTGTTGGGGGCTTATTGGCCCAAGGATGGTTTTTGGCAATTTGGGTACTTGTTTTACAAGTTTTGGTTGAAAGCTGCAACAAAATGGTAAGAAGGGAAGTCAACTCCGACAATTGAGGCAAAGATCAAGGAAGAGTACCTGTTTTGAAGAAATCCAACTGAAAGGTTGGTTACTTAGTTAGGATTTTGGTCCACTTATGTAATAAGTTGGGTAATGGGAGCAGGATGTAAATTAGGCCATTAATCCTATAAATATGTAATGGGTTGCATTGTTAAAAAAATAGAGAAAGGAAAGAAAGAAAGAGAAAATGACAAAATTGTAATGTGTAAGAAGATGTAATGTTGTTTTAGGGTCGAAATCTGAGTTGGGTTGCAATTTATGAGTTGATCTATACGTTGTGTGTGTAGATATGATGTAAAGAGTGATGGAGAGGATGTTTGTAAGCTGAGTGCACAGATGAGAAGCATTCGAGTTGTGACTCTAATGAATAAACAAATGCTTTTGTAGTTTTCCCTCATTTTGGGTTTCCACGTTAAATCTTGGTTTTCTCTTGTATGATGTGTTATGTATTTTTCTTCCTTAATGCATGAATGAATGAGAAATATTGAGTAAATGGATTATAAGATGCATAACTGATTGAATACATGGTAATGGATCCGGATTATATCCATGCATATAATTATCTATTTATGTCGCAACATGTGATCTAACGACCTGTCGATGAATAGTCTGTTGATGTACTTTATGTCAATGTATGTGTTAGTGTAAATCCCCTTCACCACTGTAGAAACCTAGTTCTTGCAACTCCCATAGGTACTTTGGGTGAGACTTCATATGCTCTACAGGTGTTGTCGAAATGTTTCAACTCCTTTTGGGCTAGTATCTTAGGGTTTGTTGGTATAAGTCGATGATACACGAGCATCGTGGCATGCCAGCAATGTGATGAGTTGGTCACATGTTGTGGCATATATTTTGATTTATTTGTTATGCTGAGTCATTGTCTGTTAGTACCGTAGGAGCGGTTGCATATCATGACTCCCTGCATGGAGATCAAACCGCAGGCTTATTTGATTTTGGCAAGGACGTTTCATCATGCTTAGGAGTTTATTTGTTTTCAATTGCAGGACCACTCAGTTGAGGCAGTTGTAGCTTAGCTTAAATGGACAGTTTAGAGATGGTAGAAAGGTTCTGCTCTTCAGCATTAGAATTCTGAGTTTACAGAGAGAGGACAGACCTGTGTTTGATTCCCACTTGTAAATATTTTGAAGAATCGGAAGGACAGAGATCCAAGCTATGTGCATTTTTCTTTGTTGCTTAATAGAAGGATTAATCACGTGTTTGTTGGGTCGTTAGCCTTTATGCATGTACTGTGTTGAACAGTGTATCTGTGTAGAGCCGACTTCGGCGATTTCACAAACATTTGTGTATTTTTGAGAAGTTATTGTATTCACGCATCAATTTCTTGCTTGAATAGTTGAAATAGAGTGTAGATGCATGCATAATAGTGTTAGGCTAAAGAATCAGGACGATTGCAAGCTTGATTGATCAATCGACACAACCCGCAGGTTTTCTGCCTTAACAAGTTTTTGCAGAGAACAAATGGTGGATATTGAGTCCACAGATCAAGATCGGACGGTCCAGAAGAATCCCGCAACGGAAGTTGCGAGGAAGTTAATAGATTCGCAGAGATCAGAGAGGTTCGCGTCAAAAAGAAGATCGATGGTTAGAGTGAAGGCCAAAAAGACCTAACGGCTAGGAGAATTGCAGGGGAAGAATTTCAGGAAGGAAGTTTTGGGGGAGCAACTTTGGAAGTTGGCAACCTGCATCCCGCATCCCGAAACCCGATTTCGTGAAGGCCGTTTCGGGATGAAAGTTGTGGGGCGTGACTTTGGGTGTTTTGAGATCCTACATCCCGCAACCTGACATTGGAAACTCGGTTGCGGAAACAGAGTGTCGAAATGACAATTGCGGAGGCAAAGTTGCGGGAAGGAAGTTTTAGAGAAGAATTTGTCCATTAGGCTAAATTTGGCATTCCTGCTAAGTGTAGGAACCTGGAGATCTTGGAAGTGCTGTTGGGGTTGGTTGTGGTCAGACCAACCTGCACCAATTTTGGTATCAGAGCTTGAAGAGATTTCCTGTTCAGGAATTCCACAGTTGTGATTGTGGGTAGAATTTATGAAGGAGCAAGGAGAAGCTCGTGAAAGAGAGCAGAGTAGTCGTAGAAGCCTGTAGAGAGCAGAGAAGAGTGCTCAAGAGGTTCTAGATATAGGACCAGCATTGTCGAAAGACCAAGGTTCAAGAAGAGGCTTGGTGAGGTAAGTTGTAGCAGTGTGAAAGAGAACTGTTATTGCAGAGGCTTAGTGTGAAAAGATGGTTGCACGCATTGGAAGAGAAAAAGGTCGTGACCGAGGTCGACCAAGAGGGAACAAAGAAGTTCTAGAGGAAATGAGAGAGTTAAGGGCTCATCTAGAAGCCATGGAAATGGACAGACGAAGAGACCCAGAAGAAGGGGATGTAAGTGAACCTGAGGATGAAGAGAAAAGAGAAGAAGTTGCACCTATGCAGGAAACACCAGAGTTGAGATATTTCATATCTATTCTGGGAGCAACTTCGAGGCCGAGACCGGAGTTACCTACTTATGATGGAAGTCTCGTCGTGGAGCATCTCATTGACTGGATCAGTGAGTTGGATAAGTACTTTGAGTACGTTGAGGTAGAAGAAGACAAGAGAGCCCGATTGGTTATGACGAGGTTGAAAGGGCATGCATCCTTGTGGTGGGATAGTGTGTAAACAGAAAGAAGAAGGAATAAGCCATTGATAAAAAGTTGGGATAGAATGGTGGAAAATATGAGGGCTAAGTTCTTTCCCAAAGATTACTAGTTAATTCTATATAGACATATGCAGAACCTTCGGCAAAGGTTATTAACAGTGAGAGAATACATTGAAGAGTTCTACAAAGTGAACCTAAGGGCATGATATGTGGAAGAGTCAGCAGAGAAGGCTGCTAGCTATGTTAACGGTCTAAGGATGGATATCCATGAAGAGATCAATATGATATTGCCCAGAACTATGGAGGAGGCGTATCAGTGTGCCTTAAGGGCAGAAGAAAAGATATAGGTCGCAGTTCAGCTAGAGGACGAGGGCAAGCGACTGGAAGAGGAAGATTTGTAACACATAGAGGAGAGTCCAGTAACTCTAGCCGGTAAGAACAGCATGGTAGAGGAGGTGATTCTAGCATAAGAGGACCTTACCAAGGAGGTAGAGGTATAGGACGAGGCAGAGAAGCTGTCATTAGATGCTATAAATGCAACCAGTTGGGGCATAAGTCATTTGAGTGTCCAAGGAAAGAAGACGTAGGACAGAGAGGATCCTATGTAGCTCAGAACGAGTAGCAGCAGGAATAGTTGATGGTAGAGGAAGTTTTGACAGAGACAGGAGAGTCATTGATGATGAATAAAGTCTTGTTGAAACCTGAGAAGGAGTAAGCAGATCCTGCTCAAAGGAAGTCTTTATTCAGGACTATGTGTAAAGTCCAAGGGAAGTGTTGTAAGATGGTAATTGACAGTGGGAGTACTGACAATCTTGTTTCCACATATATGGTGGAAACGCTGAGTTTAAAGAAGACCAAGCATCATGTTCGATACAAAGTATCTTGGTTACATAAAGGACATCAAATCCTGGTAAGTGAGCAGTGTATAGTTGATTTCCAAATAACTCCATATAAGGACAAGATTCTGTGTACTAACTCCAGAGCAATTAATAAAATCACTATTAGATATAGATTTCCATTACCCATGATAGATGACATGATGGATTGCCTAAGTGGGGAAACATGCTTTTCAAAAATGGATTTGAAGAGTGGATATCATCAGATCAGGATCAGAGAAGGAGATGAGTGGAAAACAGCCTTTAAGACAAATGAGGGGTTGTATGAGTGGTTGGTCATGCCATTTGGATTGTCCAACACACCAAGCACTTTTATGAGACTGATGAATGAAGTCTTGAGGGATTTCATAGGTAAGTTTGTAATAGTTTACCTTGATGACATTTTGGTTTTCAGCCAAACATAAGAAGAGCATCTGAAACATTTGAGATATGTTTTAGAGAGGCTGCAACGAGAAAAGTTGTTGATAAATGTGAAGAAGTGCACATTCATGAAGACAAAGCTAGTATATTTGGGATTTGTTATCTCCAGAGAAGAGTTGAAGATGGATCTAGAAAAGGTGCAAGCAATCATTGATTGACCTTCACCAAGGAATATATTTCAAGTAAGAAGCTTTCATGGATTGGCAAGTTTCTATAGGAAGTTTATAAAGAACTTCAGTGGTATTTGCGCATCTATCGTTGAGACAATTAAGAAGGATAGACAGCCATTTCAATGGACAGCAGAGGCTGAAAAGAGTTTTCAATTCTTGAAGAAGAATATCACTGAACAACCAGTATTGAAGTTACCAGACTTCAACCACCCTTTCCAAGTGAAGTGTGATGCCAGTGGAGTAGCAATCGGAGTTGTACTCAGTCAGGAGGACAGGCCTATAGCATATTTCAGTGAGAAGCTGAATGATGCCAAGAAAAAGTATTCATCTTACGATAAAGAGTTTTATGTTATTGTTCAAGCAATGAAGCATTGGAGGCACTAGTTGATGCCTAGAGAGTTTGTGTTGTATTCTGACAACCATGCATTGCAGTATATTAGGCGGAAACCTAAGTTGAACCTGAAACATGTCAAGTGGGTTGAGTTCTTACAGAGCTTTACCTTTGTGTTGAAACACATAAGTGGACATTCAAACAGAGTAGTTGATGCTTTGAGTAGGAGATTGTTGATTATGCAATAGAATCATATTCAAGTCTTGGGATTTGAGCATTTGAGGGATTTGTATGAAGCTGACATTGATTTCCAGGAAGCTTACAGGGCTTGTAAGAATCCAGTGGAAATGGACAGAGAGCCATGGATGGAGTGTACCCTACAAGATGGTTTACTCTTTAAAAATAGTAAATTGTGTGTACCAAGGTGTTCTATGAGAGAAAACTTGATACAAGAGAACCATAATAGAGGTATGGCAGGTCACTTTGGAAGTGATAAAACATTCAGAGAGTTGGGCCATTTCTATTTTTGGCCAAGAATGAGGTCTGAAGTTGAGAAGTTTGTAAGCAGATGCAAAGTATGCCAACATGCTAAGGGGAGAAGCCAGAACACAGTATTGTATACACCATTGCCTAGTCCAACTAGACCTTGGGATTCTATGCGTATGGATTTCATTATGGGTTTGCCAAGAACTCAGAGGGGACATGATTCTATCTTTGTTGTGGTGGATAGATTCACTAAGATGGCAGATTTCATTCTGTGCTACAAGACTAGTGATGCCACACACATTGCTAACTTGTTCTTTGATGAAGTTGTGAAGCTACATGGTTTACCTAGAAGCATTGTATCAGACAGAGATGTGAAGTTCACAGGTCATTTCTGGAGAACCTTGTGGAAGAAGTTGGGTACCATACTGAACTTCAATTCAGCATATCACCCACAGTCTAATGGGCATACCGAAGAAGTCAATAGGAGTCTGGGAAACATGTTGAGGAGTTTGATTGGGGAGAGTCCTAAGCAGTGGGACAAAGTATTAGCGCAAGCTGAGTTTCCCTATAATGATTCACCAAACAGGAGTACAAGGATGAGTCCATTTCAAATTCGGTATGGAATGCATCCAAGAGGAGTGTGCAAACTTCGTAACTTAGGTCAACTGGAGAAAAGGAGTGCTGATGGTGAAGATTTTTCTACAAGGATTAGCGAGCTACAGGAGTAAGTGAAAGCAAGGTTACAGCAAAGTAACACTAGTTACAAGGCCAAAGCAGAACTATGAAGTAGGAGATTTGGTCTTAGCATATATGAAGAGAAAGATTTCCTAAAAGAAAGTATAACAAGTTGAAGATGAAGAAGATTGGATCCTGCATGATAATCAAAAAAAATTCAGCAAATGCTTATGAGTTAGAGATGCCTCCAGGAGTGGGTATTTCTCCAATTTTTAATGTAGCATATCTATATCCTTATGTAGCAGGTGACATTGGAACCTTTGCAGAAGGTGAAGATCCTACTGAAGACTTACAATGGGTGGGGCAGATGCCTATGGCACAACCATTGGAAGTTGAGGCCATTCTGGACACTAGAGTGACAAAAAGTACAAGGAGGAAGGACTATCTGGAGTGTTTGGTCAAGTGGAAGAAGCGATCAATATAGGACTCTACTTGGATGAGCATTGCAGAGTTGGAAGCCAAGGGTTTCACTGTAGCTGATCTAATGAACAGGGGTTCATAATTTTTCTACCTTGCGAGTCTGATGTAGGAGCATCATGGCATGCCAGCAATGTGATGATTTGGTCACATGCTGTGGCATATATTTTGATTTATCTGTTCTGGTGAGTCATTGTCTATTAGTACCGCAGGAGCGGCTGCGTATCATGACTCCCTGCGTGGAGATCAAACCGCAGGCTTATTTGATTTTGACAAGGACATTTCACCATGCTTAGGATTTTGTTTGTTTTCAGTTGCAGGACCACTCAGTTGAGGCGGTCGTAGCTTAGCTTAAATAAACAGTTTAGAGAAGGTAGAAGGGTTCTGCTCTTTAGAATTAGAATTCCGAATTTG
This sequence comes from Pseudotsuga menziesii, assembly GCA_001517045.1. Taxonomy (NCBI): domain Eukaryota; kingdom Viridiplantae; phylum Streptophyta; class Pinopsida; order Pinales; family Pinaceae; genus Pseudotsuga; species Pseudotsuga menziesii. The sequence continues at coordinate 142,286 of LPNX010392838.1, read as the reverse complement.
CAGAGAGAGGACATACCTATGTCTGATTCCCACTTGTAAATATTTTGAAGAATCGGAAGGAGAGAGATCCAAGCTGTGTGCATTTTCCTTTGTTGCTTAATATAAGGATTAATCGTGTGTTTGTTGGGTTGTTAGCCTTTATGCATGTACTGTGTTGAACTGTGTATCTGTGCAGAGCCGACTTCGGCGATTTCACGAACATTTGTGTATTTTTGAGAAGTTACTGAATTCACGCATCAATTTCTTGCTTGAATAGTTGAAGTAGAGTGTAGATGCATGCATAAGAGTGTTAGGCTAAAGAATCGAGACGATTGCAGGCTGGATTGATCAATTTCATGATCGATCGACGCAACCCACATGTTTTCTGCATTAACAAGTTTTTGCAGAGAACGAATGGTGGAGATTGAGTCCGTAGATCAAGATCAAACAGTCCAGAAGAATCCCACAACTGAAGTTGCGAGAGAGTTAACAGATTCGCAGAGATCAGAGAGGTCCACGTCAAAAAGAAGATCGACGGTAGATGTGAAGGCCGAAAAGATCTAACGGCTAGGAGAATTGTGGGGGAAGAATTTCGGGAAGGAAGTTTCGGGGGAGCAACTTTGGAAGTTGGCATCCCACATCCCAAAACCCGATTTCGGGAAGGTCGTTTCGGGACAAAAGTTGTGGGTCACGACTTTGGATGTTTTGAGATCCCGCATCCCGCAACCCAACAGCGGAAACTCGGTTGCGGAAACAGAGTGTCGGAATGATGATTGTGGAGGAAAAACTGTGGAATAGCAATTTTAGAGCAAAAATTGGCCATTAGGCTAAATTTGGCAGTCCTGCTAAGTGTAGGACCCTGAAGATCCTGGCAGTGCTAGTTGGGGTTGTTTGTGGTCAGACCCACCTGCACCAGTCGATATGAACCTGGGTTAGTGTAAATTTGTGCCAACATATGTCATGTTGATGAGAAGAAGAATAGAATGTTGATGGAAGCAACAAGGTGCATACTAGTCCAAAGTGAGCTAGAGAGAGTATTAGGCAAAAGTTGTTTCAATAGCAATATATTTGTAGAATAGATAGTTTAATGTGACAATGAATGAGAAAACCACAAAGGAATCATCCATGAAGTAAACCTAGATGTTAAACATTTAAAGTTGTTTGAGTATGTTGCATACATAAACATACTAAATGTAAAGGAAAAAAATATACAAAAAAGGCTTGAAAACCATTTTTGTTGGATATTTTTATGAAGCAAAGATGTATAGATTTATGATCTTGAAATTAAAATGATACACATCAACAAATATGTTAACTTTGATGAAAATAAATCAATGGTGAAGAATGGAAGTCCAATGATGATTATGTTGATATTAATATTTTTTATTATAATTGAAAAGCTTAATAGTCAATACTAGGTAACCAATAATAATTAGTGATGAAAATATAAAGGTAGAAGTTTGAAACGTAGAAGAGTTGATATATGAAGACACATTGGTAACAAGGGTATTACCTCTAGTTAAAGTAACAAAAAATTTAACACAAAAGCAACAATCATAGCACATGAACAACATGGTCCCATAATATAAGGATTCTTCCTAAACAAGATAGAAAACCCACTTTGAAGGTTAAAGGAAATGTTAACCGAAAGGCTAAGAAACTCAACATACCAACAACTTGAGTAGAGAGCTTATTTTTCTTTGATGATATTTAGCACTTTGGGGTTTTAGCCACTCTAGTATAGCCTAGAAGTCACGAAGAAGCTATCACTAATAAAAATATTGCAAAGAACGAAAAGAAGGCTACCAAGGATACACATCCTACATTGTTGAAAATGGAAACATGGGACTTGGCTCTACTTTCTAGGGTTGAAAAAAATAATGATCAGTAAGTTTAGAGAATTAAATCTAAGGTCGGTGGTGCCATTGTTAGGTATGAATATAGAGTCTCTACAAAGGCTTGTTTCAAAGTTGGGGGAATAATTACAAACAACTACGCAACATTTGCATCAAGAACCCACGATGATAGTGCAACTTGTTGTTCAACAATCCACATGGATCTGCATGACTTTTTCTACCACGACACATTCAAAGCAAGTTATTTTAAAACATTTTCTTTAATTGTAATAATGGCCAACATAAAAACATTATTAGCATATGTTGTGAAGGAGAAATGTGTTTCTCTATTAAAAAAATGAAACATTGGACTTGACTCTACTTCTTGAGGTACGAAAAAACAAATATTGGTAAGTTCACAACACTAAACATAATGTTAAAGGTACGATTGCTAGGTACAAAGATAGAGTTGAAGCTATTCCAAAGTTGAGGAAACAAATTATTTTAAAACACTTTCTTAAGTTGTCATAATATTAGCATTTCCAATTTTGTATATGATCTTGACGTACACCCAATGATGTGAAAATAACATTTCTTACTAGAGATTCAAATAAATAAATTGATTTGTGACAACAAAAATTTTATAATCACATGAAACAGCTTGCATCCAAGTTAAGATGGTAGTTTGCAGTAAAACCTATGTTGTTGAAAGCAGGGAGCAGGAGTGAGGAGCGGGAAGCAGGAGCAGAGCGAAAAGCGAAATTTTCAAAAGCTCCCATTTTGGGAGTGTTTCGGGAGCATTTTTGTATAGTATATATTTTATTATATTTTGATGGATTTATATCTAAAAAACATGTAGAATGTCGAATTAGCTATCAAATACATGGATTAAACCATATAACAGCAATCATCTAGTAGTTTTAACTTATAACATTATTATCAAATGATCAACCATAAAAACTTTTATAGAAGCTTGGCAAAGGAGGGAGGTACCATAACATTGTCATCAAATTATTAACCTAGTATAGCAGCTTTTAGTATAGGAAAGGAACGAAGCACATCGAGAGTGTGCTCCCAAAGCTGGGAGCGAGGGTGTGGGTGCGCTCCCATGCAACATAAAGTAAAACCTCCATTATTGTTTACGTCTGGAAATCAATCAAGATATATAAAAGGGGTGGATGCGCTCCCATGCAACATAAAGTAAAACCTCCATTATTGTTTAGGCCTGGAAATCAATCAAGATATATAAAAGGTTTATTGATAAGATTTCGAGATTGTTCTAAAATCTTTTAAAAATTGCAAAACTAAATATAGTTTAGAGACATGACTTTGCAAAATAGCAATGACCCATTTAAAACCATAAATTGTGAATTATACAGAGTCTAATTAATTGTACTTTTATGTACAAAACCCGATATAGCTTTTTATACCATCAGTCTTGGCCAATATAATTGATACAGTTTGTTATGTCATCATCCCGAGCAAGTATACCTATAATTGAGGTATTTATCAGTCAAAACCAAGAGAATATTGAGGTATTTTAAAGGAAATAAAAAGTATTGCATTGTGTATGGTGAAGACAATTTTTAGCGCGTACGATATTCAGAGGTTAATTGTAGAGATTTCCTGGTCAACAAGTGGTGATTGGTATGTGTTAGTTGGAGGTAGCTTAAGAAATAGCAAACAGTGGCTATACCTTCCATGGACGTTGAATATCTTGCAGCGTCCCAGGGAGCAAAGCATTTAATGCGGTTGATAAGATTGTTGGATAACATGGCTGTGAGACAAAATAGTCTACTTTCCCTCGAAATCAAAGTTACGGATAATTAAAGTTGTATCTCTTTGTAAAAGAATCCAGTGTTTCCTTCAAAGGCACACCATATAGCTTTTCAATATCACTTCGTTTGAGAAAAAGCCATGCTGGAGATATCAAAGTGCACCGCATGCCCACTTAAGTAAAAATAGACTAAGAAACAAAACACGTCCCCTCACACACACATAAGGACACCTGTCAGACATGAGTTTGAGCTCTTGCATGTCATGAGATGTTCGACACATGGTGGGGGGCAAAACAGAGCCAGAAAAAACAATTTTCCTCTCTATTATTCACTTTTAGCAACAGGAAATGCACTAACATTATGTGGGTAAAGGGGAAACCAGATTTGAAGGGATTTTGGAAAATTTGAAGGCATTCTAACTTCGTAGATTTGTCGTTTCAACAATAACAACGTTCTTCTTCTTCATACCACAGAAATCATGGCTCTATCATCACCGGCCGCTGGTAAAGGTCAAAGAAAAAGGAAGAATGTCAATGTTTGCCCCTTTCTCCAAGGAAGAATGTCAATGTTTGCCCCTTTCTCCCAGTCCACTTATTGCCGGACAAATCCATCTGTTGCTAGTGACACTGCCAGAGATGCTAATAACCCTGCTATAGCAAGACGGCAAGCTCAAGAAAGAAAATATCCCTTATATCTACCTTATTTTTTCCACCCACAGTATCAGTGTCTATGTAATAATCTTGATTTTGATGACAACAAATTACTCAATCGGAAATTGGAATAACTTCTAAACCTCTTTTATGTGTATAATTTCTTGAATGCTCTCATTTCTTATGTCTGATGTAGTAACTAGTTGTAATAATACTTTGTAAATGTTATTTGTTTATCACTTAGAACTTTATGCTATGTAATTAGATCTTTATGTTATATAATATATATATCTTCAATGTTTAAGGGATTGATGTGTCCAGCACCGGACACTCGTATCTGTGTGTCCCACGTCCTGTGTCCCATTGTCATCTGACTTAAGTAGTAGACATACTGACCAGAGCATTGCCAAAGGAGAAAATTATGTATCATCCACGAAAGTTGCACAGAACTCGCGTTTAAGGGGTGTTTTCTGGAAAAGAGTAAACTTTCAATCCGGTAATGTTTCCAAATTTGCAGCAAGTGCAATTTCATGTAACTAATGTAGACAATTTTTTTGTTGAAGAAGAAAAGAGTTAAGGAGGCAAGTTAACCCTTTTGATGATTCTCCTTTGTTTAATATTTAAACATTTCCTGTTTTTTTCCTCTTTGGACCCTGTTTGTATGTGAACTGCTGCATATTTCCGAATTAGTTGGTAGTTTAACAATGATCAAACTGAAAAATAAATATAAGATATGTTGTTTGTATGTGAACTGCTGCATGTTTCCGAATTAGTTGGTAGTTTAACAATGATCAAACTGAAAAATAAATATAAGATAATTTGCAAACATATCTGAAATAAAAAAGGTCAAATTCATAAAGGTAACTCAAACATTTACTAGATTAAAGAATAATTGCATACATCGGAGAAACAACTGGGGAGTAATAAAAGACTTGGATCCGTTATCCAACCAACCTTCGTAGATAACCCAAGTAACCTTTAACTGATTTTACAAATTTCCTCGATGCCCGCTAAAGTGATTTTCCTAGGTTAACATCCAGCTGTAGCACATATTATCTTGGGAGATACAAGCACAAAAATGTGCTACCTTAGACCTTAGAAATTATGTACTCAAGGGCCATGAATGTTATGTTTTCAAATTTTTACATTTGATTATTTAGCATTCCATTTTCATTTGCAAGAGGGGGACACATGCACAAAGAATACTGCTTTTGATAATGAACACTTTCCCAACCCTTCCCAATCCAGTACACGTTTTCCAATTTATGGACAACTCAATTAGAGTGTTCATGGATGAGTAGTCGTATACCTGGCTGCTTTACACACAAACTTGTTTAGTGTTGACAAGATCAAAAAATTTCATATCACTTCATAGTTAGAAAGTAAAAAAATTCCAAACCCAAAGACTAGCATTAATGTATAGTGAGAGAGGTAATACAGAAATTTCCACTTGAAGCAGTTTATTTAGAGCATTGAGATATAGTACAAATAATACATGAAACAAAATTGTTGGTTAAGAAACTCATAAACTTGCAGGGAAAGATCCCAATTGATATTTGCTGAGTATTTCTCTTGGAAGTATGTTATACAAGTATGTTTGAGTACAAGTACAACCTCATGGACAGAGGATATTGTTTGAAGTCTGGACTGCAAATGTGATCTCGTTTGCGAGGGTTAATATACAATGCAGTGCAGTCATAACAGAAATTATAGTGTTAGAGAAAAATAATTAAGACATTGACCCTAACAGAGATACATAACACTTTCAAACCTTTGAATAAGTCATATCCAACAAGAATGGATTTGACTACGCCTGCCTATTTTCTAACATGATCTAGCATTTTACCAATACATTTGTCCAGCCAGGAAAAGGGAAGCACATGCACAGCCTGCACATCGGTTTAATCCAGTCATAACTACCACAGCTGACACATTATATCCATCTAGAATATCAAAAGATAATCGATACGCAGGTCTCATACCTGTAATTTGTTCCACTGCCTCAACTGGTTGTCACTTAAAAGTACTACTTAAAAGCAACATCAGGTCACATAGCCTGTTGACAACTTCTGCCCATGCCAGATCCTTGTTCGGCTGCGACTTAATATAGTCAACTTGCCTGGGGCTTACCACCAAATTTCCCAGCAGATGCTCAATACCACTTCACATCTTCCTAAGAATAGGAAATTCCAGTGTTATCTAATATGAGTTCGACCTGAAGACCAAACTCCCATGTCGCGAATAGTGTTCTGCTGAGATGATAAAGAATCTGTCACTTTTGTCCCATATTCAACATGTTTGGTCTAATGTAACTTTGCTAAAAAGTCCCAACTATTTGAAAACTGAAGTAGTAGCCAACCTCATAAAATTAGAAGGCATTCAATCATCTGTACCTGTGTTTTAGAAGATGGAAAAACATTCCAAAAACGCAATGTTTCATCACCTGCACCTGTTACAATAGTCTGCAAGCAAATCACAAACTTTGGATATAAGCTCACATGTTTACTGCTTTCATGAAAATAACTAAGAAGCTAAGACTCAATCCAAAAGAAGTTAAGGCTGGAAAATTGCTTACCTGCCCATCGGGAGAAATTGCAAGATAAAGCACTCTGAGGGTGTGGCCCGTTAGAGTGGCAAGCTGTGAAAAAGTAGATGAATAAACTTAGAATGTGGTGAAAGTCAGATTCATTGCAATATGGAAATTAATCATCCACCTTGCAAAATGGGTAGGTTTTAGTTAGTGACTTAAGATTGGCATTCCCTAATACTCCAGGAAAGCTTCAAAGAGAATTAAGCAATGTGCACAAATTATACAAATGTGCAAGTGAATGGAATGGATAGGACAAGGCTCGTATAAAAAGGCAAAGAAAGGAATATAACGACCCTATTATAAAAACTACAAGCTCACTTACCTTTGACATAGTTGGATATCGCCACACAATAATTTGATTCTGAGAATAACCATGGGTGCTAACAAGTTCATTGACATTCTTAGACCATACAAGATTACAAACCTGCAAATTGAAATAATTTAGAGGGTAAAGAACTACAGAACAAACAAACCATGTGGGAGTATCCTCTGAATCAAAACCTGAGCAAGATATACCTGACTACCAGTATCCACACAGTTTAAGGAAGTATTGGTTGCTGTATTCCAGAAACGAATGCAGCGATCTGCTGTTCCACCTCCAGAAGCAAGAAGACCATGCTGATGGGGAGACCAGGCAATGGCCTTTACAGCAGCTGTGTGCTCATTATATTTCAGCACTGGTTGTTGAGATTGTTGATTCCATACAAAAAGCTGGACAACAAATGCTTTAGCTTAGTTCTTCATTATGTCTAGGTGAATGCAAACTGTGGATGTTGATTATAAGAAGAGCATCGAGCTTGTTTTACCTGGTTATCATTTCCACCTGATGCAAGTTCCCGGTTGTCATAGGACCACTTCAGCCCACAAACCTGAACCCACCAATGCAGAGTTGTTATAACATTAAACAAAAATACTCTATTAAAAATAAAGATCATATTTTACGAATGCATACAAAAACATGATGCCAATCAAAAGATAAGAAAAACAGAGATTTGTTGTGACGAAATTACACATTAATCAACATATAAGCAAGAGAAAAACCAAGAGGCTTACCTCTGACTTGTGGCCGGAAAATTTACTGACAAAGTCATCTTGAGCTCGGATGTCACGCTGAAGAATGTTTCTATCCCTGCTACCAGACGACAATATGTGAGAATTCCAAGCTAATGTCCCTACTCTGGTACGATGACCTCCCATGGTCCGAACCTGTTTACAGTGAGCCGCATCCCAAATCTGCACCCAAGGTATAGTAAGTAACTGTATATACAACAATGGATCCTGTAATGTTGCAGATAATTGAAGTTACAGTAAATTCAAATGCACAACATAGTAAATGAAATTCATGACAGAGTGATGAACCTACCACCAAAACAAAAGTGTTGCAAGGAAAAATTACCTGAACGTCACCATTGTTTGTTCCAACAGCAAGATATGTTCCCCGTTGGGTCCATGCAACAGAACAGACATTGTCTTCCAAACCTAAATCGCATAGTTTTGTCACCTATAAAATTTCACAGTATGTGGAATATGAGGCCCATGTCAATATGAATCTAATGATGTTTAGGAACAAACAATAACCAACATAATGTAGAGTAAGTCCAGAATTTCGGCTTGAAATATAGCACTCTTGAACCACAGCTTTTGCTACAAAACAAATATGAAAGTTGGAATTCTAAAGTGAGTATAAGCTATACAACCTTACTACTACTAGCACTCCAGAGGTAGACACATGCACTTAACCCTACTGCAAGTATGTTATGAGATGACCAATCTACAAGATTTAGATAGAAATCATCTTGAAGAGCAGGAGCATCCAAGACCTGCATAAAACAGAAGGCAGCAGCTCTTTAGTCCCTAATATTTTTTCCTTGACAGAAAAAGGAGAAAAGTAAAGAAAATCAGTTATTTACAACAGCCACTCACATTATCTACTAATTGTCTAGCACAGTTCATAACTTAGATGAGTAAATCTCCTAGCATTGCACATAAACATAACTGTTTAGTTAAATTGCCTAGCATTACCTCTAACAGCATTATTCCAGCCATGGCATACATAAAATATCCCCCTATTAGGCACAACAACTTATTCCCCACAGTGCATAAATTACAGAGGACCACCTACAACAACTTACTTTAAGAAACATGATCTCAACCTACAACAACCTGCTTTAAGTGACAGGATGTGAACTGAATCATTGATAGCCTACCAATACCCACAAAAGCTTCTTCAGAAACAAAGAAGGAAAGAAACCATATCGATGTCCACTAACAACCAAACTAGGTCAGTGGAACTCAAAATTACAGCAAGTAAAAATACAAGTTAAAGTGTACTTAGGGCAACTCCTAAAAGTTAAAGCAAAATAACATAAAAGGAAACAAAAAGAAAGTAGGGATGAACCCAGAATTGGGTATAGCCTACACAATGGAATAAAGTGCAGATCTAGAGAGGAAGACGAGGAGACCAAGCAGTGCCACAATGTAGAGAGAAAGTCAACTAAACCACGACCAAAAGGATGAAAAGAAAGCAGTTTAAAGTTAGTGTCTGAACCAGAGAGGGGGCCTGTGTTCCCATCAATCATTGTGAAGCCACATTTACTGAACCTAATAATGTTCTCTGGAGAGTGGCCTGGACTACAAGGAGCTGAGTGGGCTAGTGGAGGCAGCCAGGAGCTCCAAGCATAATCTCTCTAACATCCAAGGCCAACAAGCTACTAAAAGGATAGAAATATCTAGTAATGCACCCTTATCCACAGAAATTATGTTGGGCATAGAGGGAAGCAAAAACCCCTCTACACGAAGTACCACAACTACTATGATGAGCCAGACATGGAGCAGCTTAAGTAAGAGGACTCTCTGAGATTTAGAGTCCTGTTATGTACAGTTGTCTAATATTTCCATAATAACTTGGTTCAAGTTGCACTGTTCATATATTGCATCTAATCTGTGAGACTATGCCTATACTCAATCACCCAAAAAATTGTAATGTATCTAGTGGCCATCCATTGGCATTGAGGGAAGAATCGCCAAATGCCAAGGGTTTCTACTGTCTAGTATCTATCAGCTGTGCACACATCACCTATAACTTATCTATTACTATATACTGAACATCAACTGAATCGCAATTTGGCTATCATCTGTCGAGGACAATAATGGAAATTTTTGCATACAAAGCAGATAAAGTTACAGAGATTAGCAACCATGCAACAACATCTCTACACCAAGCACTGGAACTACTATGATGAGTCAACCATGAAGCAGCTTAAGTAAGAGGGCATTGTCTGGGATTTCGAGTCATGTTATGTAAGGTTGTTTAATATTTCCATAATAACTCGGTTCAAGTTGCTCTGTGCATATATTGCTTCTAATCTGAGAGAAAGTGCCTATGTACTTGTCTCTATTTCCACGGTCACCAAAAAATACAATCTCTCCTCTCAAGAGTGTATCTACTGCCCATCCATTGGCAGAAAGAGAACAATTGCCAAATGCAAAGGGTTTCTAGTATCTATTAGCTGTGTCCGCGCCACCTATAACTTATCTAATACTATACAATGAACATCCACTGAATTGCAATTTGAGCATCATCTGTTGAGGATACTAATGAAAATTTTCGCATATAAATGTGATGAAACTATAGAGATAAGCAAGCATAAAGCAGGTGCAATAATGGGAATTGACCAAATCTGTCCAAGAGCTAGTTTTAGATGTTGGGTCTGTGCTCTTTTCTCCTGGCAAATTGTTTTTGAGGTGAGCAATGAAACTACTATTTTGCCACATCAAAATCAAATGCCCATTCGCCACAAACCAATTTAAATTCCCCAAATTTCTAGAACTAATTTCTTATAGGCCCGAATTCATTTGATAACATACCTTGAAAGGGGACCGAGGAATTTTTCTCGTAGTCTTCCTGGGAACAGACCCTGTTTCGCTAAGATCCCCATCTTCCCCGACGGGACACAGAGAATAAGGGCTCTGCGATTTACACTGCTCGGACTTGAACCTGAACACATTGCCACTGGGGCTCCCAATCACGGGCCTCCTGCAACCCTCGGTCCTATCGGGGGTAGCTGGAAAGAGCTCAGTCCTCAGCAGAGCCGAATAAGCTGCACAGGCATCATCGCGCCCTTCGGCAGTTGTGGAGGAGGACTGAGCCACCGCCGAATTTGGCGAAGGCGATGTTTTATCCGGCAACGCAAATGCCGCGAAATTGGAGGCCTTCCTGCTGGGAATGAACCTGTCACTGTAAGTAGTACTGGGCGGGGGAGACATGTTGGGCGCCAATTTAGTGGGGAGATTTAGAGCTAGAGACTCCCTGGACGTTCCCCGTGGTAAATTTAACTTATGAACTGCGCAAGCGTCGGGAATTTGCTGGACCCTGTCCATATTTAGAGAGGATCCGGCCCTGAAACCCCTGGAGCCCTTCGGGATTGCGTTTCTGAGAAAAATTCCTTGGTATTGTGTATTGAAAGTTTGTGAGTGGTGGGAATTCTGCGTTTGTTGTTTTCATGGATCTTTAATGGCGAAGGAACGTGGTTTTCTGGCGGCTTTTCCTGTAGATTTCATCCGCTGCCATGACCCTACGTATCGCCGCTTATGGGGAGGCTTCCATCGGGATGGATTAAAAATCTCTGCTTGCTTCTGTCACCTTTGACCATATGACATTTGTAAATAATATATTTTACTCAGTTTTTTGGTGTTTTTTTTTTCTTTTTTGTGTGTGTGTGTTGTTTTGTTTTTTTGGATTTTTAAGATTTATCACCAATTTTTGTAATTTGGATTAAGCCTCGGTGAGTGAAAATTAAATCAAAATTAAAAATGATGTAATTTCATTTCTTGTCTAGGTAAGAACATAAAAATTTGATTGATACTATATATTCATTTACCAAGGTAAGAACATAAAAACTTGATTGATACTATATTTCACTTACCAAGGTAAGAACATAAAAATTTGATATGTATACATTGTGTGTGGTTTGGCATCACAATCTCAAAGTGTAATTTTAATTCATCATTATTTTAATTTTATGTTTATTTATTTTTGTAAAATAATGTAATTATGATTATTATTTTTTAAAATTATTATATTGATTTATTAGAATTTTGGTTTTGATTATAGTTACTTAATTTTTAAAAATAATGTTATTATGGTTATTATTTTTTTTAAATTATTATTTGGTTTTATTTTAATTTTAGCTTTGATTATAGTAAAATGATGTATTTTTTTAAGAGTTTATTTAAACTATTTAAAAAATTAATTAAAGTTTTGGAATTATGAGAATTTGGATGTTAGAGTTTATTTNATATATATATATATAATTTTGGTTTTCATTTTAAATTTCTTTAAAAAGTTATAAGCTAAATGAAAGCCTCTTCTCTTCCCTTCCATCATTTTACCTCCTACCCTCTTCTGAGTCCTCCTTCGTTGGATGTCGATGGATTCATGACTTCCTCTGGGAGGGGGCAGAACCACCGAGGGTTCTATTGTTTTTTTCGCTTCTCCAGCCCATGTTGGGGTCGAGTTGGTTATGGTTACTTCTCCATTGTTTGTTGTGGATGGACATTTGGAATCACCTCTACAGGACTTAGTTCCCTCTAGGGTTTTTGCTCCTCATGTGAGTGATAAGCCGGTGGATTGTGAGGTGCCTCTTTTTTCTAGTGTGGGTGTTCCCTTGTCATTCCCTCTATGCTTAATGCTCTCTCTCAATTGGATCCTGTTATTTTGGCTTCTGCTCTACTCGATTGTGTGTCTCCTTCGCTTCATGATGAACCTCTTTGTGAGGCCCTAGAATCCTCCACCGTTTCAGGTCCGGACTGTGCCTCCTTTAGCGCCCCTCTTCCCAGATGTGACCAGGTTGTGCCCTTATCTCTTATTGTGGATATATGCCTATCCTCTGGGTCTATGGAGGTTTCTACTGATATGTTGGGGTCTGATTTTTCCCTGTCTTTGGATTCAGAGACGTTGGTTGTTGTTCCTCTTTTAAGGTCGCTCATCTGAGGCGATTAGTATGTCCCCTATTAAATCTCCTTATTTTGAACTTGCTATCGGACAAGTGGTGGTTCCTATTGAGACTTCTCTTCAGTGTTTTGGGGGTTTTTCCATCAGTTGACAGGGGATCTGACCAGAGTATTATCGTGATTCTTTCTTTGGAGGACAACCCCTCCCCTTTGGACAGTTACTTGCGCATAGGTGGAGCATCATTTCGTGGTATTGTTCCTGAACTTTCGGGTGGGCAGCTTGGGCATGACTCCCATTTGATTTTTCCTTCATCTCTGGGCTCCGATGATTCTGCATTACCTCCTTTAGTGGACTCTTTATTTGAGGAGGAGGATCGGGTCTCTTACATGGAGTGGACTCCTTTGTAGTCTCGATGTGCACCTAATGTTGATTTGAAGCGTGGCTCTCACTTTGCTCCTCATGGTTATTTTCTTTGTCGCAGACTCTAGTAGGGTCTCTCTCCTATGCACTCTCCCTAGCTGCGTGGACATATTTTGACATTGGCATTGGCTATAGAACATGTTATCTAGGATGTTCACACTTGAAGGAAGAGGACTATTAAGAGTTCCTTCCTTGCGCAGCCTCCTCATGCTTCACATGCTTGATGATTGGCATATCTCTTTGATGGGATTTTGAGGGTTCATCACCATTTCTGGCCTCTATCTCTTTGTGGTTATGGTTACTTGTCTCATTGGAACAATGCCTAGTGGGCTCTGAGGTATTGTTTTTCTATATGTTCTAGTTACATGGTCTATGGTTTGTGTACTCGATATTTATATGATTTGTATTTTTGGACAATCTTGGTATATAGTTTATATGACTGTTATGTTCTTGATTTTTTTTCCCTAGGAAAAAAGGCATAATTTTATTTCTTCAAACAAAATTACATTCAGTAGATACACTTAAATATGTAATGGATCTATCTGTCTTATGTTACTGTCTGGATTTGGAAAAGACATTTAAAGTCTTATGTGAAATCCAAACAGTAACATAAGACAGATAGATCCATTACATTGTTTTTGAAGATATGATACCATGTTCTTGACAAAATTTTCAACTTGTTCCAAAATAGTAAACAGAGTTCTACAGATTGTTCGAATGACAGTCCTATTGTGCACAAAAAATAATTTATTGTTCCTGTAAAAAGTTCATAAAATATGATATAGATGTGTAGCTGTAAAGTAAAGATAGAAATTTTTTGAAAGTTGATCATTCTATGAAGGGTATGTGTTAGAACTCCTGAATAGTGCCCTCTCTGTGTTCCCTTATCTTCCAAATGCCCATGGCCATCTGCAGCCCCTCCTTCGAGGCTTTGTCCGCCTCTTGGTTGTTTTCCCTGTAAACATGTCGGCAAGAGAAGGAAAAAAAAGTGTTTAGAACCTCTTTAATAGCCAATAAGATACTAGCAAGTCTTAGATTTTTGCATTGTTGAGTCCCTTTTGTCCAATTATTAACATTCATAGAGTCATCCAAAAAATTTAGATTTCTACACCCTTTCTTTGCTGCAAAGACCAGGAGGAGTTTGAGGCTCATGAGTTCGGCAAAGTTGTTATTGCCTTCCCCTAAAACCGCTACCAGTTCGAAGAAATGCGTCTCAAAAAGAAATAAAAGTGCCCCACCCCCACAAGAATTATCTTGTGCTGCTATATCAAAAAAACCCAGGGCAATGATTTGTCCAGTTCAACTTCCAAAGCCTCCATCTGTATGATAGCTCTGATATATTGGGGAAAGGAATAAAGAAAGCCACAAGAGAGGCATGTTGCAAATTCGGGAGTACAGGATTTATCAACAAATATAAGATTGTTTCTCGCCAGCAAAACACCCCATATTACTAACAGGGGCAGAGCTACCAAAGTTTCTTGATAAGCCATCATCCTCCAGTTTTCCCAAGCTTGAAGTATTGTGGGGCCCACCCAGTTACAAGGCGACCCTAGTGTCTTCGAGCATTCTGTCCAGACTTCTTTGATAAAGGAACATTGCAAAAAAAGGCTTGGTACCGACTCACCATTTTCCTTACAAAGCATACACCAGTCGGGCCCCTGAAAGCTACTTTTCTGTAAATTGTCCCAGGTTGAAACCTTGTTCTCCAACACACACCACATAAAGAGCCTAGTTTTTGGTGGGAATTTTATTTTCCACAATTTCCTCCACCACCAAACTAGATCCCTGTGTAGTCCGTCTACACTAAGTTTTAAGTAACTAGCCTTTGGAGTGTAGCTGCCAAGTGGGTCAATGTCCCAGATGAGTTCATCCTCCCTAATCCCTTAACTGAATGAGAGCTTTGTTCAAATATCCTATATAACGATCCAACTCCCCTTCATCAAGATCAGATAACCCAAAAGAAGAATCCGGCCTACATGACTAAAACCATAAATTCTCCTGAGCAGGTGTTGGAAGTTGGAAGAGGTAAGAGATGTCCCTCTCTCTTAGTACCTCCACCATGTGGACATGAAGTTTGTGTTGCTGCATACATCCGAACCATGGGTCCTCACCAACCCTTAATTTTTTGCCATCCCCCACATTCCAAGCAAGGTTGGATTCAAGGACGCTAAAGGATTGCACCACAACTTTCCAAATCGCAGAGCCTTCTGAATGGGATTTCCTGGGATTCCTTATCCAATCTTCAGCCGAATCAGGAGCTAAGTACTTCTATATAATTACTTGGGTTCAGAGAATTTCTGAAATTTAACAATCTCCATCCCCCCTTGGCCGCAAGTGACTTCGCAAACAAGAAAATATTTTTAAGACCCTAGCCCCCCAGTCCTTTAGGTACCGCAATCTTCTCCCAGCACACCCAAGGGGTCACCTGAGTTTTCTACTTTCCACTCCACAGAAACCTAAAACAAATTCTCCTTGCCTCTTCCATTATACCTTTAGAGATCTAAGCAAGTGAAATCCAATAAACAGGTATAGCTTCCAAAACTATTTTCACCAAGATGAGTCTACCTGCTCTAGAAAGCCATTTATGGCTCCACAACTTCAGTCGGTTTTCCAACTTTTCAAGAAGCCATTTCCAGTCCTGTTTATGATAATCATTAGGTTTTAGACAGAACCCTAGATATTTCAGACCTACATCGATTCCATCCATATTGAAGGGAAAAACCCTACTGAGTTCATGGATCTCTTCAACTAACAACAGGTGGGAAGTCAGACTTGATTTCCTCTCTTTTATCTCTATCCCAATGGCTTTTGAGAACAAATACAGTATTTCTCGAAGAGTATTAATGTCCCTCACCGTTTCTGTGCAGAAAATAAGGACATCATCCACAAACAGGAGGTGAGTTAAATGTAGATGTTGTTGCTAGGAATTTTGCACCTTTGCGGACAGAAGTTGTTCCTCTGGTCTGAATGGTTCAGATCTAGAACAAATGGTTCACAAAGGCTGGAAGAATTTCCCTAGAATCTATAGACACCTGGAATACAATATTTGATGGAGTGATATGGTTCTTCTTTTATGACAAGAGGTCTCCGAGGAAATACCTGCATAAATACATTAAAACACACAAGAGATCAAAGATACCAGAACATCATCTATAGATCTATGTCAATGACTAAGGAATCCGACAATAACATGCAAGATTATAACATAACAAGTATATGGGAAATGAACCAACTTTACATTAATAAAATGAAGAAAGAGTCTACAACCTATGCCTTAATGTTGATATGCTCTCTCACAAAACCAACATCTTGTCCCCTACAGCTCCAACTTTCTCCCTCAAGCTCTCTTGAATGACTTAGGCCAGAATATCAAAGCAACAACCTAACATTACTCTCCCCTCAACCATGGAGATTGAGCCTACTTTTATAGGATTCCAATGGATAGGGATGGTTGAGAAATTGGTGGGTGAGGTGGCTAGGAGATCCTACAAGGATGGATCTCGAGCCCAACTGACCCTAGTGATTAGGGATAAGGGTGCCATGAAGCCTTCTTTCGAGAAGCTTCATGGGAACCTCTCTTTTTCACTTTTTACCAAGGGCACCGCTCTTTGTTCACCATGATAGAGTGGTTCTGGGAAGAACTATGCCTTGCTTAAAGGGTAAAGGCGGTTCCACCGCTTACTACCAACACACTACAGGCGGTGCTAAAGAAGGTACCACTTTTTTACTACAGGGCAGGAGTGGTGCTGGATTTTCATATACAAATTTGATGTCTGGACCAATGTTCTTGGCTTCACAACTTGGGATTTAGGGAAACACTGAAGTTTGGGATCTTATCACCTACTAATGACGAGATTTAGGTATAACATAATGCCCCCCAAAGCATAAGGCTAGAGGGATACGATAAGCGAGAGCTTTGAAAGAGCAAGTTATCACTTTGAGGAAAGAATAAGCTTGATCGTAGATCATCAACCAGGCATCTGCAATACATCAATACTTTTTACTCATGAGCAAAATGTGTCTTCATCATGGCTGCAGACCAATACAAGGCAGATCCATGAGAGAGATAAACAAACATGGCTACTATAATACAGCGTAGATCCATGTGATAGAGGACTCAAACTTGGACATAGCTACTAGACATACAACGTAGATCTATGTCATACAGACGCAAATTTGAGCATAGCCACGACCATACAAATGTGGATCCATGTTGGTACTTCATACAATATATCCCATCGCAACCTGGGGAGAAAGCTATGAGTGCTTTTCAATAGATACCCAGGGTCTTTGTCTTGTCTTCCACAAAGCAAGATTCTATCCATGTGATTACAATGATCTGAAGTCAAACATGGTAGAAAACCACTTGATTACCGGTCAATGATGTGAACCGTTAACAAGTGCGAGGGAGGTCACCATTAATGTCGATGATTCTCAAGGTACTCTAGTACAATCTACTAAGTGTGAATAGATGATTTGATGTCGAACACTCAGTCGAATCTCTTGATCAGAGGTCAACGATGTGAACCTATTTCGAGAACGAGAGAATCTATCATTGAGGCATACAGATCTCAAGGTACTAAACTTGTTTCTAAGACTATTTCCCGGATGATGAGCTGATGTCAACAGGAATAGTCTCGTCGAAGGAGGGCCATGATGAATCCCATATTGACGACACAGAACTCGGAACAAAGTTCTGGAATGTTGTAGATAATGTAACCATAATACTGACTCAAAAGTACTGACACAAAAGCTATTTTAACTGCAGAGGTAAACTTCTAACTTCCCTTTGAACATCGGGCGGCACGACAAAAAGACTTTGCAGCATTAACTCGACGAGGCGTAACACAATAGGACATTGGACAATGCATTCTTTGAAAGGCTCAAAGGAGTGATATGACTCATGAAAGTGGATCGACTCAGAGAAAAGATGATTTACCCAATTGACTGAATGAAATGCAGAAAAGTACCATGTTCAAAGGTGACGACAAACTGCCAATTTATTTGCAAATTGAATTGATTCCCTTCCCTTAATTTCCCCATCATGATTGACAAGTGCCTCTTTTCGTTTTTACGAGTCCAAAGAGGGTAACAAACACTCGTTGTAGCTTATCCGAAGACAAGTCCATTCTCATATGTTTTACAAACCTGAGAAAGGAGGGGTTCATTCCCAAAAAAGAGTCTCTCAGTGTTTAGTTTCACGAGTCCAATGAAATTTAACTCAGTATTGTTCACGTTTAGAGAGTCTGAATGAAGACAAAAGAAGACTCCAAAGGGTCCTTTTCCGTATGATAGTCTATCTGAACCAAAAAAGAGATAACCTATCGTCGGAGAGACGACTCTTCAAATACTTTTACAAGTATGAAGAAGACAAGTACTCGACAATATTTTCATATTTAGGGAGTCCGAAAAGAGTTTAAAGGAGACTCCATTAAGTCTCTTTTCACGATGAAGAGTTTTACGAGTCCGAAAAGAATCAGAAAAAGACTCAGAACTTTGATACTGGTTTTTGAGAGCATGATCAAAGTATCGAAACAAACGCTCGAGGACTTTTTCCGTTTTCAAAAGTACGAAAAAGTAAAAAACGAACTTCCCAATAGACTTTACTGCTTATTTTTGTCCCTGCAAGACTTAAACGACCATTAGTTTCCCAAAATATTCAGAAAAAATGACTTTCATGAACTATATAAAAGGGCATTTCTATAAAAATGATTTTAAAACATAAAAAACCCTAAAAATAGGTTATAAAAGTGTAAGTAAATAGTAAAAACAATTCATTTCACTATTTACCAACCTTGGAGAGCATTTTGGGTAGTTTGGAGCCAAAACTTCAGATGAAGATTCCAGGAGCTTCTACCGTCCGTTTTAGACACCGTCAGTTCCAGGCAACGTATAAATCCATCTTCTTCCCTTTCATGGTTTCCAATTTTCAGTTTTCATAGTTTTTTGAGCTCATGGGCCGAACCAAAAATGAGAAATGCGGGCACCGCTCCTAGCACTTACGGGAAAGGCGGTGCTCGATAGAAATCGTGCTTCTTCAGTTATACACAGGTGGTGGCACCGCTCTGTATTAAATGGACAGAGGCAGTGCCCACCGCGGACATCAAAAAACTAATAGACCAGCCAAGATAAAAGTTTAAAGGCAATTTCAATGATGAGAAATGTTTCTAAATGGCTCTTAAATTGTTTTTGGCAGGTTTGTTGGTCAAAAAATGGCTATATGAAAAGAAAGGAAACATGACCTAGATGATGTTTCTACCACAGGGAATGCAGGTTGTGTGGCTTCCCTATGGGGTTGTGGCCTTCTGAATTTCTTCTGGACCCCGAGCATGATTTCCCATCCTCATTTGTTGGAATACATCCTTCAAATGTGGAACCCGGAGCAGCAACATTTTGAGGTAGGGATTCATGTTTTGACCATAGAGGTAGAGGACATCTACTTTCTGAGGGGGTTGTCCAGACAAGGGGCCCCTATCTCTCTTACTGGTTCCCAAGGGGGGGATGTGACCACTCAGGATTTGATCAATTGTCACTGTCAACCTGGCACGAAAATGTCAGGTAAGAAGATTTTGATTAGTGCTGTGGTGGATATGCCACTTCACACAGTTTTGTTCATCATGCAGATGTTGGCTGGAAGCCAAGGATCTCATCGGGCATCCCGGGAACACATGTTATATGCCCTGGAAGCTATGGATCCTATGGTTTACAACTGGGTAGAAGCACTTCTTCCTATCTTCAAAGATCAGCTGACAAAATGTCGGTAGGGAGAGCTAAAGCAGTTCGGTTTTGGGTCCATTTTAGCTGTTTCTTTTTTGAGAGGGTGCCTCTCATGAGACCCCAGGTGATATTCACTGAGCTTAGGGCTAGAGACCCAAACATGCTGAGGTGGGTTGAGGTCATGGCTCATACAAGTGGCGGTAGAGCCAAGATAAAATTTGAGGTCACTTTCTTCCGTTGGTTGCGAGATCAGATCCTCATGATAGAGGATTACGCCTACGCAGGGACAAATTTCAGAGATGACCCTGATCTACCACTACCACCTGGTGCTTAGTGGGGGGATATTGGCAAGAAACGAAAAACCCTAAAATGGTGATCATGTTTTTATGTTTTTTATATTTTTATGTTTTCTATTTGTAGTGACAAGACCTGATGTTTGCAATCAGATGTTGGTGGTGCACGACCTAGACAATATTCTCCTTTGAATAGATGAGCTGGGGCTCAATTTGTTCACAGGGGTGATGATCACCTTGCTGAGTTAGAGGAGAACTTAGAGCGGCTTACTCTCGACATTCCTGACGCAACGATAGATGACCTCCCCAAGAGGTATCAGAGACATACTGCAAGGGTGCCTGGCCGTTTCAATCGACTTCTTCACAAGTAGCACACACTATCATGTGTTACCATGAGCATCACTAGACAGTGGAATGCACGATGTACTACTGAAAGCTTACTAGCTTTAGGGATTTTTGTATGATTTTGTATTTCCTGAAAGCCACAGTGCTTCAGACAAGGTCCCGTGACCACACTTTTTGTAAAAAACACTTATATATATATATATATATATATATATATATGTACAGACTTATTACTGGTGTTTATATGTCTCAAATGGAAATCATATTTACATGAGTTTTATGTGTCATTTACAGTTTATTTTATAATGAACCATGTTTATTTTACAAGTTATGAATGGGCGATATACCAATCTAGGATGTAGTTTGCTAACGAATCAACAACCGTATTATCTGACCTAGGGACATGCCTGTAAGTAATACACTCGAATGACCTTTCTAATAAATGCACTTTCTGAAATAAATGGAGGAGTACAGGGTTTCTGATGGTATAAACATGGTTTAGATGACAAACCACGAATTGTGAATCCATAAACACTACCAAGTCATAAATTTTTTGAGATGCAGCCTCGATCAGTAAACCTATTACCGCCTAATACTCGACTATGTTGTTAGTAGAGGGACCAATGCAAACCGCTCCTAAATTGATCAAGTCATGATCAAGGGAATAGAGAACCCAAGTAGCTGAAGTAAGGTTTAGGGTATGACGGCAAGCACCATCAACAAAGCCGTAAAAAGCCATTCAATCTGCATAACCAAAACATGGTATAAACAATTTGGACACTAAACTCAACACCATACTGAATCAAGACACAACACATTGAAATCCAATAATATACATATATAAAAGGTACCATACAAAAATGATCTAAGCAGAGTACCTCTTTAGGTACAACCCATTGCGAGGTTGCCCGAAGGGGATCCCGTCATAATCTACGAGCTCGTAATCTCCTTTCTCTAAAACTTTGCTGACGACAAAGGGACCAAACCACATTGACTCGAACTTCCCTTTACCTAGTTTATCGTGTCTCTGATCGTAGGTCAGAACTAGGTCACCTTCATTGAAAAATCGAGGTTGAACAGATGTATCGTACTGGGCCTTGACACGTTTCTTATGTGCCTCATTAGCTAAGGCGACATTTCTTCTAGTTTCCTCAAGATTAGTTAGGTATAGAAATCTTTCTTCCTCGGTGGAAGTGTTGGGCAGAAGTTCTACTACAAGTTTTAGTGACGGAATCTGGCATTGGATAGGAAGGACAAATTCTAGTATGTATACTACTGGAATGGTGTGAAACCAGTCGTTGTTTTTACCGAAGTCCTGTAAGCCCAAAGGGTGGAAAAAAGAGTCAGGTGCCAGTTGGATTTATGGTCTCCAACCATCCTCTGCAGCATGGTTTTTAAAACTTTGTTAATGGCCTCAACTTAACCATTAGCCTACGGATAGTAAGGTGTTGAGTTTTCATGGTGAAAACCCAACTTGGTACTCAACTCAGTCATCATTTGATTCCAGAAATCTGATTTGTGGTCAATGACAATTGAATGTGGGACTCCAAACCTAGCTATCACGTGATTAAATAAAAAGAGGGTGGCAGTCTTACCATCCTCTACTTACGTAGGCATAGCCTCAGCCCATTTTGTGAAATAATCAATGGCTACGATGATGTAACCATGCCCCCCGGCTGAGGTAGGCTTACAATGCATAAAGTCAATTCCCCATTTTGCAAAAGGGCCAACTGCAATGACGGGGTGTAAAGGAGCAGGGTGGGTGCACTTTTTCAGATAGAAATGTTGGCAGGGTGGGAATTTCTTAATAGCCTCATGATAGTCTTTGAATATTGAGGGCAATAAATATAGCTAATGCGAAGGATTTTCTGGGCCGTACCCATCCCAGAAAGATGATCGGCACATGCTCCGGAGTGGAAATCATTAAGGACTTGTTCAGGCTCTTCATGTGTAAGTCATCGTCGGAGAATGGAATCGATTCCACGTCTATACAATGTATCATTTGAGACAAGGTACTATTTCGCATGGTGACGGATACGACGATGATCGTCACGGGATATATTGAGCTGAAAAATATTTGAGTTTGGAGATAAATGATTAAGTCTCCATACCATGGGTCGGTTGTGCTTATCAAGAATAGGAATTCATTTGGAAATAAATCACTGGGCTCAGTATCCATCAAAGCACAGGGAAAGTCACACATCAGCTCAGCAAAGACCAATGATTTCTTTGAAGTGGCCTTGGCAAACTCAAGGTCAAATTCTTATAGGATGACAATCCAACAGGAATATATTCCCCCTAGCACCTGATGATTCAGGATGCAGTACATAGGGTTCTGATCTGCAAGTACCGTGGTAGTGCGAAGTAGGATGTAATGACGGAATTTCTAAACAGAAATGATAGTAGCCAATGCTAACTTCTCCACACGCGAGTATTGGGTTTCAGAATTAATAAGATTCTCACTGGCGTAATAGATCACATGCTCCTGATCGTTGGGATCTTCCTGTGCTAAGACCATCCCAATGGTAGTAGTGGAGGTAGCAACATACAAGAGAAAGTCCTTTGAATAATCCGGGGGGTGTATCATGGGTGAATGAGTTAGAGCATGCTTTAGATTATCAAAGGCTCCCTGGTCCTGGTCATCCTAAAAGAATGTAGTGTTCTTCTTCAGGAGACGCATATAACCATGCGTTTTCTGAGCGAAATTGCAAACGAAACGACGAAGAAAGTTTTCCTTCCCTTGCAAACTTTGGAGTTCAACAAGATTTGTTGGGGTAGGTAGGGCTAATAGAGCAGCAATCTCAGTGGATCAATCTAGATTCCATCCTTAGAAACCACAAAGCCAAGGAGACATCTCGTCTCAACGCAAAAAACACAATTGTGTGGATTGAGACGTATGTTATAATGACGACATCTCAGAAAAATGTCTCTAAGATTCCCAGGGTGGTCTTCCCATTGCTTTGAATGCGTTGGGAGATCGTCAAGGTACGACTCCACAATGTTTTTAATATCGTGAAACGCATAGGACATGGCACGCCGGAATGTAGCTCTGGCGTTCTTGAGGCCAAACGATAACTTCTTATAGGAAAAAGTTTCCCATGGGCATATAAATGTCATTTTGTGCTGATCAGCGGGAAATATCTCAATCTAATTATAGCCAGAAAAACCATCCATGAATGAGAAGATGACACTTCCAGCACAGTTGTCGATAATCTGATCGATATGCGAAGTCGAAAAATTGTCTTTGGGACAAGCTTTGTTCAAGTCTCGAAAATTGATGCAGACTCTAATGGTGCCTTGCTTTTTGTTCATAGGGATGATGTTAGATACCCATTCCTTCAGGGGTACATGATAAATCAACCCTGCCCTCAGAAGTTTCTCCACTTCGGCTTTAATAGCCGCAGCCTTCCAGGGATGGATGTGACGCAATTTCTGCCTGACAGGTTTTCCTTTGGGATAGGTTTTAATTTCATGAACCATGATAGACGGGTCTATCCCAGGAATCTCTTCATAAGTCCAGGCAAAAATATCTCGGAATTCCTTGAATAATGCTCTGTATGCTTCAGTTTCTTCTACGAGCAGTTATGCCCTATGTGAATATGCTTCCAAGTTTAACTGATATGTCAATTGGGGTTGTTTTAGTAATGTTACATAGGTTTCCTTCGGATTCTGTATTTTGCAACAATACAGGCATTTGTGGATGGGTGACAATATCAGTACTGATAATTGGTTCGAGGTCGAAACCCACCGAAGTGGCGTTGGGAAGAAAAGAAGATCGATGATGATGATCTTCCCATACGGGTTCACTCTCACTCATAATCTCCATAATGGACTCATATGAAGGAAAAGTCTGTGCAAGATAATCTAGAGTGGGGAGAGAAGGTTCCAACCAATAAGGCAGGTGATAAGGATCCGAAGCCACGAGATGAAGGTCATCAACATGGTCATTGGAAATGGATTGGATAGCATCATACATTGCTTCATGTGGGCCAAGCGAGGTTGACTCAACAATTTCTTTACCCTTGGTACTAAATACAGTTGTAGAAATCATATTTATTGTCGTCTTTTCTACACTAGGAGGGGCTGACGGAAGCACACCCATGAGGGTGGAGACTTTCATCATACCTATCCCAATTGATTGGTACGGAGGAGGGGACTGTCCTAGCATAGGGATGTTATTCGTCGTGGGGGTTGTAACATCGAGTGTGCAAAAATTGAGTTGATCAATAGTTACAATCTTCCCCATATGCAGAAATTAGAGAGTTCTAAATACTGTCGAAGTGACATCGGTCATAGCGTAAAACCAATTCCTCCCCAATGGAAACAGTCTTGCCCCCAAGCTCGACAGATAATGATGGCAATAGACCATGGGGTTGGAAACCTCATCCGTCAAAAGCTTTCAAGGTAGTAGGTGATTTCATAACCTCAGAAGAACCAATGGCTCTCCAACATGCTATAGACAAGATTAACGTCGGAGATCCTTCATCCAGGACGATCCGATGGACCTTTCTCCCAACTACTTTAGAAGCAATATGAAACACAATTTGGTGAGGCAGTTTGGATTTATAGTTCTCTACGTTGAAATGAATCAAATTGGTATTATCTGGGTCTAATGCCCCCAAAGCTGTTACCAGGTTTTTAGGTTGTGTTGGACAACTTTGGAGTACCTCAAGGGTAGACATCGCACAAGGTGCCTGAGCTAGATCTTCAACAACATTATAGAGTTGTGCAGCTCAAGCATTGGGATTGAAAATAGACTTCCTGAGGGTGGCCTTAGGTGGTTGTAAAATTAAATCAAGATTAGTTTTTTCGATCACGAGAGGGCCATTAGACAAAGATGGGGGAGAACTAGTAGAAGGAGCTTTGTGAAAAGAAGGATTTTCATCCTTTTTCTCTATTGGCTTGTCATAAGATTAACTATGGGTACTAAAAATGACGGTCTCAGAAGACATCATCCTGATTTCTTCTGTGGAATTGGAGGTTCCCTGATTAGACATGTGGTCTATCAGTTGTTGCTGAGAGGGAAAAGGATCAGTAAGAACTGCTGGTGTGGGGTTACTTTTCAAAAATTTATTAATCTCGTCCCGACGAGGACATTCTTTTGTGAAGTGATCTCCTCCACACGACAAGCAGGGATAGTTGGATTTCCTCTTCCCTTTATCATTCTCATTAGTCGTTGGTTTAGGATTCTCCTATTAGTTCCCAGGTTTCTTGTTTATACCTTTTCCCTTTTTCTTATTGTCAGGTTCCTATGAACTTTGAATGGAATTCACCTCGGTGGAAACCATAGGAGTCGAAGGAGCAGTGGTAGAAACATTTGTTTGCTTGACAAGTTTGGCTGTCGATGAGGAATGGATTGAACCAACCACCCTGTCAAAAGGAGTTTCTATTGGTGGATTAGCGGGATCTGTGATGGGGCGAGGAGCTTGCGGGATTAAGCCATACAACGTTCTGGATTGGGAATAAACCAAATCCATATACTGAGCACAACTGATAGCCTGCTCTTTAATAACAAAACTACCCATAGCAACATCTCGGGAAATAGGGGGCAACAATGACTTAGTGAACCAATCAGCTAGGAGTTGGTCCGGGAGGGGAGCTTTAATGAGTCTTCTCCGCCTTCTCCACTCGTGGATATGGTTCGAGATGTGTGTGGAGGTGTTCTGATGGAGTGAAGTTAAAATATCCATACATGTTTCGTAACGAATGGGTAGCTGAAAGTGCATAAGGAAAACAGTTTCCATAGAGCTAAAGTCCACAAACGAATGTTGTGGAAGTTCAATGTACAATTTCACAGCCGTACCGACCAATATGCGCTGGAAGAGTCTTAAACGAACAGAATCAACCATCAGGGAGTTCGACGAACACCAAAGATGGAAGGTCATAACATGGTTTTTGGGATCATCTCCTTGTTTTCCACCGAATTTCAGAATGTCCGATGGAAACTTTACCGGAATAGTGGGCCATGAAGGGTTATGTCGAATGGGATCATTTATCAATTTGGACAAATCAGGTAAGTCCAAAGTTGCTAGGAAAGGTAACTGACGATTGGATTCCACATACTGGTAGTATTGATAAGGCATGTATCCACCTGTAGGACCATATGTTGACTGGTATACAGGTTGTTGAAACGGTTGATGAGAAGCTGAACTTCCTGAAGATCCACCTAGAGGGGGTTGACCTCTAGGGTTGGGACCTTCAGGACCACCAAGACCATTTTTCCCTCCTGGACCTCCAGGACCACCTGGCCCACCGGGACCACTAGGAGGAGGACCACCAGGACCTCCGATACCACTATGAGGAGGACCGCCAAGACCCCCAAGACTATCAGGAGGAGGACTGCCAGCCCCCCCAGGGGGAGGACCTCCCTAAGGTGGTCCCCCTGTGCCTCCAGCAATATGAATAGGTATTCCTCCTATTGTTGTTATGGAAGACCAGTTGGGTTTCCCCCACGGTGTAAATGTATTCCCAAGGTAAGGAATTCCAGTGTAAGGAATTCCTGTAGGGGTAGGTTGATAATTCATATTCCCTATAGGTACTTGATTTGTTGGGTAACGATAACCCCATGAGGTTTGATTAACTGCAGGTTTTGCCGCTAAGGGCTGACCTGAACTTCAATGAGGGCTTACCATATTTGTATTGGTGGGAGGAACATATACTGTGGATTGTCCTGCAATAGAGGTATGTCTAATATTAGTAACAATTTCACTAGTGGGTAATGTAGGTAACGCCAGGGGTTTCCCCTGGTGTTAGAAGGTACAGACACTACTGGAACTGAAGGTTTCCCCCTAGCCATAGAAATTCTAGGGTGACTAGAGACAGGCCTAGAATTCAAAATTGCAGAAGCAGAATTAGAGGTTTGACCTAGAATGCGAGAAATCTCGCCATGTGCTGGATGACCATCAGTGGAAGCTCTAATTTCAGCCACATGCCAAGGATGCGTATTACAGGGTAATCTAGCTGATATAGATTCATTATGAGGTGTAGGTCCGGCCAAAAATTTGTCTAGCATGTGCATTCTCTCTTGAAAATCTCGTGCACGGTGAATAGATGCTTGGATTTGTCTATATTCTTCTTCACCTGGAGAAGTTTGTTAAGGAGAGGTTCTATTAACCCCAAATGAGGAAATGGCCTGACCCATAGAAGTTCTCCAAAATGGAGCATCAGGGCCATACTCAGGTGCATTAGGATTATCAGTACGACCTTCCATATGTGGATGAAAGGAAGTATCAGCCATTGGAGGTTGTTGAGCCAAGGGATTAATGTAAGAAGTGAATTGATCTCCACTTTCTACAACTATATTTTCTTCCTCATGGGAACTAGTTGCAGCTCCTTGCTCGATGACTTCCATTGGAATTTATCCCATAACAGGAGGAAAATCCGGTGGTAATCCCTGATTCCTTCTGGATCGTCTCAACTGAAACTCAGCCAGATTGTATCAGTCACTAAACTAACCTAGGGTCTCAAAACTAAGAAAAATCATGCAAAAAACTTCTCCTACTCAAGTTACAGACCACAAGCAAATTTAAGTGATAGGATGAGCTCAAAATAGTCGGTCTCTCACCAGGATTGTCAAGCAAGTGCAACTCGTGATATACTCAAGGTATGTGCGTAGTAATCTCCCCCGGTGTTTTTCTCGGTGTATTTCTCCAAACAAGACAACCAAAGGGTTTTTCTTAGTTGGATAAGGAATCCTAGTAGGGTCTCCCGATATGCACAAGCTACGTGGGAGATCAAATTGGTAGTAGTGTTGTCTAGTGCACAATTGTTCACAAGGGGCCTTCCGATATACAATCGAGTACGTGAAGTACCTTTCTATATACATCAAGTATACGTGAAAGGTCGTTCAATATACCGATGGTACGTGGAAAAACCGCGCGAGTCCCGGGTTGTAGTGCAGACAAAGTAAAGACAGCCCGAACACGTCACTAACTTATCACTCAAATTTCTATACAATTTTAGACCTATAAATACCGTTAATTTTATATGAAATGCAGATAATTTCACTTTAGTTTTCAACACATCCCTACCTAAATCCCAAACTTCAGTGTTGCCCTAAATCCCAAGTTGTGAAGCTAAGAACATTGGTCCAGACATCGAATTTGTATATGAAAATCCAGCACCGCTCCTACCCTGTCGTAAAAAAATGGTACCTTCTTTAGCATAGCCTGTAATGTGTTGGCAGTAAGCTGTGGCACCGCCTTTACACTTTAAGCAAGATGCGGTTCTGCCTAGACACTCTCTGTCATGGTGAACAAAGAGCGGTGCCCTTAGTAAAAAGTGAAAAAGAGAGGTTCTCACGAAACTTCTCAAAAGAATGCTTTGTGGCGCCCTTATCCCTCATCACTAGGGTCAGTTGGGCTTGAGATCCATCCTTGTAGGATCTCCTAGCCACCTCACCCACCAATTTATCAACCATCCCTATCCATTGCAAGCCTATAAAAGTAGGCTCAATCTCCATGGTTTAGGGGAGAGTAATGTTATGTTGTTGCTTTGATATTCTAGCCTAAGTCATTCAAGAGAGCTTGAGGGAAAAAGTTGGAGCTGTAGGGGACAAGATGTTGGTTTTGTGAGAGAGAATATCAACACTAAGGCATAGGTTGTAAACTCTTTCTTCATTTTATTAATGTAAAGTTGGTTCCTTTCCCATACACTTGTTATGTTATAATCTTGCATGTTATTGTTGGATTCCTTAGTCATTGACATAGATCTATAGATGATGTTCTGGTGTCTTTGATCTCTTATGTGTTTGATGTATTTATGCAAGTATTTCCTCGGAGATCTCTTGTCATAAAAGAAGAACCATATCACTCCATCAAAGATTGTATTCCAGGTGTCTATAGCTTCTAGGGAAAGTCTTCCAGCCTTATTTTGAACCATTTGTTCTGATCTGAACTATTCAGACCAGAGGAATAAATTCTGTTCAGAGAAGGTGCAAAATTCCTAGCAACAAATCTGGAAACTCCACTGGGGATTTAGGGCAACACTGAAGTTTGGGATCTTATCACATGCTGATGACCAGATTTAGGTATAATAGATGCTGGGAAATTTGTATGCCCTTCAAAGAATCATGACTTGGTTCTTCCTTTAAAGCCCTACTTAATCCTTCAGCCACCAGCAAGAAGAGTAAAGGGGATAACAGATAACCTTGGAGAAGTCCTCTCTCAGCATGGAATAAAGGTGAATCCGCCCCATTTATCAGAACAAAAAAAGATATCATAGTGATGCAATTCATGATCCATCTGATAAAAGAAATACCAAAGCCAATATGAGTCAAAAGCATACGAATGTACAACCGACTAACCTTATTATAGGATTTAGACAAGTTAATTTTGAGGATAGCCCCTTTGAGTTTTTTTGTTTGTATACTATGCATCCCCTCCTATGCTACCCCAATGGCTTCATGGATCTGTCCCTTCCAAAAACCAGAATTGATCTTCAATGATATGCTTTGAGAGAATGTCCTTGAATCTCCTTGCTATAACCTTAGAGACCACCTTGTAGATACGGTTGTAGAGAGGGATGGGTCTAAAATAATTCAGAGAGGAAGGATTGTCGACTTTGGGAATTAATGCAATAAAGGTTGAGTTGAAGCTAGCAGGGAGTCTTCCCGAGAGTCAGGTGTCTTCCACTACTTTCAATAAATATCCACCCAGGAGGTCATACAGACCCAGAAATAATTCTATTGTCCACCCATCCATTCCCGGGCTTTTATCCTTCTAGAAACTATGAAGAGCTTCCTTTAGCTCTTCCTTAGTAACTTCCTCCATAAGTGAACGATTATCTTCCTCCTCAACATACCTGGGGAACAATTGAGCGACTCTGATGACTTCAGCAATAGAGACTTGATTTGGAGCTTTGAAGAAGTTCTTGAAGTGAGCAACTCCAATTCTGGCCATTTCATCAAAAGAAGATTGAGATTCACCTTGTTCATCCAACAAGCTCCAAATAGTATTTGTAGCCTTCCTCCCTCTTGCATAAGCATGAAAAAAAAATGTATTGTCATCTCCACATTCCAACCAGGTGGCTCTACTCTTCAATCTCCAGGTCTCCTCCATTTCTAAAAATGAGGTGTTCCTTCTCCCTTCAAGCCTGATTAAGGTCTCCTTGGTCTCCTGGTTCAACGTACCACCCCCATACCCCTCCAGAATCCTTGAAATATCCTCCTCTAATTGTTTCAATTCTCTGTCCTCCCGTAGTCTTTTTTCCATAGACCAATCTTTGATAGCTTCCTTTAATATTTTGAAGTTTGCTACAAATTGAAAAGTTGTTGAACTCAGGCTTCTTGGATTAAAAGGGGTCTTGTTAAACTTTAATGGACTTGGAGGTTGTGAAGGTCCATTCTTTAACTCCAAAAATATAGGTAAATGATCTGAATGTCCTCCACTTCCAACCCACTTCCTGAGTTGTTGAAGCTTGTCCACCACCCGTTCAACAACCAAAAATCTATCCATCCTCTTAAGAGGTCGTCCTTCACCACACCTATTGTTTTTCCAAGTGGGATTGAGTTTGATAGGTTCTATGTCTAACAAGTTCCTCTCAATGAGTTTTTGAGTGAAAAAATTAGTCAACAAATCTGCACGGGCATGAGGGCCCCAAACCTCAGCCTGTCCCAACGAAAAGTTTAAATCTCCCCTTAGGATAACTGAATCTCCCCTAAGGAGCGGATTGTTAAAAAGGCCTTCCCAGAAGGGGACCCTATTTAGATACGAACCATAGATATTAAAGACAGTAAAGGAAGTCTGAATATATAGTGCCAGAAATTTCAGGACCAACACCGATTCCAAACCCCACAAATTTAAGGCTTTGACAGTTCTCTCATTCCACCCAATTGCCAATCCCCCAGAATGTCCTCTAACATCCAAAGTCTCAAAAGTACACCCTGGAAACCATCTTTCCAACCTTGCTTTCACCACTTCTCCTACACCTAATGTAACACTCCGGTTTTGACCCCGTGGTATTTAATTGCATATGATGTGAATATTGTATTAAATCATGGTGTGGAGCTCAAGGCAAATGACCCACCATGGGTTGAGTGTTTGATGTTTTCAGCGATTAAAATCGATGCCGATGGTTTATGTGCTAGCCAGGCACAATGTGTGTTGACACATCATTTAAAATGAAAATTAATAAAATACCACAACTAGCTATGCGTCACAACGTTAAAGAGATGGGGGCATGATTTCACAAGGAATAGGGAGGGGGAATTATTCAACCTTGAGCCATTGGGGAAAATACAAATTTCTAAGGTAAAACCCATAGAGTGGTCAACTACCCCTTTTTGTTTTTTGTGTCTAGTCACCTCTAGGTGGGTGGAGAAAGTTATTTCCTTGGGATGGGGAAGGTATGGAGGTCAAATTCGAATTTGGGAGGTCACCCATTTTTTAAAAGTGTGTTTTTGACTTATGGGGCAAGTAAATACTTGGGAAGGCATGCCCAAGCCATTATGCACCCATGCCTTTCATTTCCTCACCCATTCCATTCACGTGGAATCTTTCTCAAGCAACAGCAGGAGGACGGAGCTCTCTCCCTCGCGTTTGGATATCGTTTCTCCATTTAGGCATGCCCAGAAATTGGTTTGGGGTTTTGCCGAGTGAATGTGCAACAATGATGGATGATTCGGGGGTTTCTAAGGGGTGTTTTGTCCTCCTCATGCAATAGGAGCTTGCTGACGAATGGGAAAAGGAGACCCAGGATTTGGGCATGGATGGGGGTCATATTAGCCTCTACAATGCCTAGAAATGTTTGTGAGACCGGATTTTACTCATAGGGTGTTTTTCCCCAATTTTTACCGGTTTGGTCACGGTTGTAAAACCGTTTTTGGCTTGTTGTGCATTTTCCCTCACATGGGCAGTCGTTTCTTTCAATTTCCCCAGACTGGGAATTCATTTTTGTAAAGATCGATGGGTGGGTTCCCTCCCCCACGATTTGGATGGATTTCCCTGTTGTTTCCAAGCTGGAAAACGTTTTGTGGTAAGTCTCGGTGAGTGGAAGAAGAGACCCACGTTTTCTTAGGTGTTGTTGAGTCTATTTTGGCCATGTTAGGGCCAAAACATCCCTGGAAATCGAAATTACTATTAGGGGGTTGTTTTACCCTTGTTACCTTTTCCGTTCTGGTTCCCTGGAACGTTCTGTTCATATCCAACGATTGTGTATGACTGTGTTTGATTAAATGGGTTGATTGTGTGTTTGATGCAAGCGTGGCTTGGCTAGAAAGGTCCAAGGAACCCATGTATTGTTGGCTAGTTGCCTTAGCATCCTGTAAATCCCAATTTCTTATTAGCTTGGTTAGGCAGTCTGTGAAACCCAACGGTGTGTTGGCTTGCCTGTGGATGACTTGGTTTTGGGCTATGTGTGAGCCTGTTATCTCCTTAGTGCCTTGTGGAATCATGCCCAACTCGGGGGTGGCAGTGATGCTAAGATATTGATGAGCACACTGGCCTATGGTTGGGTGGAAGGTTGCAGCAATGTAGCTAGTTGCGGGCCAACTTATTTTCTAGATAAGTATTCTCTTGTATTTAACTCTGTAAATGTATTTCCATCGTAGATTATCATGAACATGTTAAATGCTTGAACAGGATGAACATTGCTTGTTTTAATGAGTATGAACAACATGTATGTGTTGAATGAAGTGTATGCTTCCACTGTAGATTGCATGGTTTACGCATCTATGTATGTATTTATGATCAATGCATTTTAATTATTATGTTATAATGTTTCATGGGGTTATTTCGCCTGATTGACAGCAGCGGTGCGTTGGTCGCGTCCTCTCCATCGTTGGTATGAGGGGTGGGTACATGCCAGTGTGGTATCAGACCACATGTTGCAGCATGCGCCTCAATGGGCCATGAAGAAGCAGTGACAGAGACAAGGTTACCCTCTGCCCAACTGAGGAAAAATGAGAAAGACTGAAAAATTTCAAATTTTTTTCGAAGTATGGAAAATGTCGAATGACTTAGGCTAAAGTCCATCCGATACGTCTGATGACTTAGGATGAAGCCCATCCGATACATCAGATGACTAGAGCTGAGTCCATCCGATAAAGAACCCCAACGAGGAGGAAATTTCAAAAAAATTTCTAAGTGTCAAAATCGTCGAAAGACGTTTGCTAAAGCCAGCCGATACGTCAGCTCAGTTAGCCGAAGGGATGTCGATGACACCAGAGGAGAAAATATGAAGGGAACCGAAGGTATCGGCTGGGAGTAGCCGAAGGTATCAGTTGGGTGGAGCCGATGGTCTCGACTGGGGTGAGCCGAGACACGACCGACAAGGAAACCGGAGAGAAAAATTTTGAAAAAATTTCGAAGTGTTAAAATTATCGGAAGATTTTCATTGAAGCGGAGCCGAGGTGTCGGCAAGGCTCGCCGGAAGGGAGCCGACGCGGTGGCGGAAAGAAGAAGAAGAGAAGAAAAAATCACAAACTTTTCTAAGTAGAGGAAATCTCAGAAAAAAATAGAAGATCGATCAGCTGATGCGTCGGAAGATAGAGGAAGATCAAGCCGATGCGCGTCGGAAGATAGAGGAAGATCAACTCAAGGCGTCGGAAAAGAATAGAAGATCGGTCAGTCGATGCATCGGATGATAGATGAAGATTTATCCGATGTGCATTGAAAGACAAATGAAGATCGGTCCGCCGAGGTGTCGGAAGAGTTGTCAACTAGTGACCCGATACATCGGATGGCTAGTTAGGAAGGGGTCCGATCAGATAAAAAAAATGAGGGCACTGCCCTCGACTTGCCCTGCAGTGGCGAAGCCACAAGGCGGCAAGCCCTCTTCAGCCCCATCGTCCCCCTAAGACAATTGGTTGAAGACGATAAGAAGTTGAAGGAAGAAAAAGAAATGTGCAAGGATATTTCTATAGAGCAGAACCAAGGGAGTCACCTTGGAAGAAGAAATTATGAAAGCAAAACATCAGTTTGTTATCAATGAAGGGACACCATATGAAGATGGTATTGAAGCACATTTAGATGGTGTATCTATGCAGGTTGTGAAGCATAGGATGGATTCCTTGTGAAAAGGCATAGTTGGACAATTGACAGGGGAACATGTTCATTGTTGTGAGAAGAACATAACCTCATCTTAGAAAGGATGGTACAGATGAAGGAATAGCGTAATGCCTCATGCAATCTTGGGAGGGTTCAGACCAGCAGAAGAATGTGATGTTAAGAGGGTCAATCGAAGATACAAAATTCAATGCTTTAACATTGATGGATTGTGTATATCTATAGGTGTAACTCATGTTGGACCTTATAAGGTTGCGCCATAGGTAAATAAAGAAGTAGAAGGGTATACATGCATCCTTGGCATGGACTAAAGCCAGAAGTTATTCTGAATTAAAAGACGAGATGACATGGTATCGTGGAGATAGATAGGGGATGACACTTGCATATTGATAATAGTATTGTTGAACATACTATTTCTGTTTTGGTTGATCTTGGATCAATTCCCAGCTATATCGCCCCTGGATTTGTTGAGATGTGCACTTGAAGAAGTCAAAGCATAGAAGGTCATGGTTAGTTCAACTAGCCCCTAGAACCAAGGAAAAGGTCAGTGAGGTGGTAAGGGAATGTCCATTGGTTATGAATAGTCAGGTCACTTATGAAGATTTGAATGTTCTCCCATCTGGTTCTTATGACGTTTTGATGAGAATGGATTGGTTAGAAGCACATAGAGAAAAAGGCTTAATTGTTACAACAAGACCTTTTGCATGCTTGGATGAAGAAGGCAACCTAAGGGTTGTGAAAGACGTTGTAAAAATGATCTCTAGTAGGCAGAGTGCAACAATGCAACCAAATAAGTTATGTGGGAAAGGTTGCAAAGTATGTGCAGCTCATGTTTTGGAGGAAGCGTAGAATGATACTCCTACGTTGGAGGGATTTCATATGTTACAGGAATTCAGGAATGTTTTCCTGATGAAGTTCCAGGGATTCCTCCAAAGAAGGGTGTTGACCCCACGATTGAACTTGTGCCAGGTAAAGCACCAGTGTCCAAGACACCTTGCAGGGTGAGTACACCGGACCTTCTAAAGCTGATGATGCAGCCACAAGAGATGTGGGAAAGGAAGTATGTCAGGCCAAGTGTGTTCTAGTGGGGAGCACCAGTTTGGTTCAAGAAAGAGAATGGTGATACACTCTGAGTGTGTATTGGTTCAGGCAACTGAACAGGGTAGTCATTGTGAAGAACAAGTATCCTTTTCCTAGGATCAATGAACTCTTTGACCAAGTGAGAGGATCAAAAGGTATTTTTTCGAGCTTGACTTGGGGTCTGGTGATCATCAGGTAAGAGTCAAGGATGGAAGTGTTCACAAGACAACCTCCAGAGCAAGGTATGGTTTTTAGGAATTGTAGTGGTACCATTTGGTTTCACAAGTACACCAGCTACATTCATATGCCTCATGAATAATGGTTTCATTAAGTATCTGGATAGGCATGTTCTTATTTTCCTTGATGTCATTCTTATTTATTTTGAGAATGAGGAAGAACATGTGAAACATTTGAGGCTGACCTTGGAATTGCTCAGGAAGCATAAGTTGTATGCAGGTTTGAGCAAATGTGACTCCTATGAATATATAATTCATTATTTGGGTCACATTATCTTAGATAGAGGAATATCCGGAGACCCTAAAAATATTGAGGCCATGATGAGTCGGCCTGCTTCAAGAAAGGTAACAGATGTAAGATCTTTTGTGGGACTTGCAAGACATTGCAGGAAGTTCACTGAAGGATATTCTGCAGGTAAAGTGGAGCCAAGGTATAGGCTGGAGAGGCATGCAAGTGAACTTATAGTTCCATGGAGAAATGGAGCTTGTGTGTATGGGCATACATATGAGGACTTCCTGAAGACTCAGGTAGAATGACTTGAGCAGAGCAGCATGGTTTTGCCGATGAAACCCAAGGCAGGAAGCTGTTAGGTTCCATGAGAAGGGTCCCATGAATGTAAACAGGTTTTGAAACTTCAGATTGCAAGTTTTTCTGTTGATTATAGGAGACTGCGATCTCCTGTGATGGTTTTGAATCATGCTAACCATGAATATGTTTGTCATGCATTGCTTGATGTTTGAGGTTTCCAGTTGCTAACTATGACTGTTTGGTTGATTTAAAATTGGTGTCAGGATGACATTTTGCATGTGGATGTCGAGGTTATGGGCAGCATGTGTAAGTAAGGGATAATTACTCCCACTTGCAAAAAGCCAAACAATATCAAGACGGCCTCATGGTTGCAAAATGTGATTTTCTGCAGGAAGCAGAATTGTGGATTCAGAATTTTATTTGACTATCAACGTTATTTATCGTTTGATATTTGGGAAATCATGTCTGCATGAAATAGGCTTGGAAACCTATAATTGCAATTATTTTTATGATGACATCTCATATAAACTGCATGCTTGCATGTAATGTAGGTGAGATAATGAACATATGTACTGGATGTACATGGTTCCTCAGAGGGATGTACGGGACGTACATAGCTTCTCGAAGGGATGCGTTTGAGATAGGTTTGGAAACCTATAACTGCAATTTCATGATGAAATCTGATGTAAACTACATGTCTGTATGTAACGCAGGTGAGGCAATGAAAACATGTACATGGAGTACACGGATCCTTTGGAAGGATGTACTTGGGTACATAGCTTCTCCCCCCTACTAGCTAGGCACCGATATGCATCACTGGGGACACCCAGGGTGTAAGACATCCGGTTAGGATTCTATCTGCACACATTCACGCCGTAAGGGGACTGTCACGAGAGTGGGGGCTCCATGAAGAGAATAACCCCTAGGTATTATGATATCCGGAACGGAAGCTCCTAAGCATTGGTAAGCACTTGGAGGAGGTGTCGAGGCCTTAAGCTAGAGTTGTTATTGAGCACCCAGAAGGTGTTAGGCTCTGAAGCGGGGCTGAACAGATCTCGGTTGAGAGATGCTATACAGATAAGTATGGATTACTTTGCAAATCTTGGTTGACTTTCTGTAATTACACATGTGCATAATGATTCAACTAATATTTTTGAAAAATCTTGTTAAGAAATAAATCCTACGGAAATGAATTTGACATGTGAATTACTCTGTTATGGTGCATGGAAAGATAGCACCTCAGCATTGGTGAGCATTGGAAGAGGTGCTAGACCCGTAAACCAGAGCTTCCATTGAGCACCCAAGTAGGTGTTAGGCTTTGAAGTGGAGATGACTAGATCTCGGTTTGGAGATGCTATGCAGATAAGTATTCGGCACCTGAGCTTGGTAAGCACCTAGAGGAGGTGCAGGTTCTTGAGCAGAACTGCTATTGAAGCACCGGAGAGATGTTGGGCTTAAGAACGGAGCTACCAGACATCAGTTGTGAGGTATTTTCAGGTGATTCGAGGCTTACAGAAATCTGGCTACCCTTTAATGCACACCCGAGTATGGGGTGGGGCAGGGTTGTGATTTCCATGGTTGCATAAAGCCAAGTCGGACACCTGTGGAACCAAAAGAAGACACTTACACAGATGAGTATTTGGTTCACTGGGCAAATTTGTGTTGATTTTATATCAATATATATGTGCATGTGATTCATCTATGATTTTGGAGAATCTTATGAATATTGACATGGAAATTGACTCATTGCTTGGGGCTTGAGCATAGGTATTGTTGGTTGCCAAAGACACTGGGAATGTTCCAAGCTGAGGAGAAGGATTCTCCAAGACCAGAAAAAGATTCAGCGGTGTATGTTGATGCATGCAAGCAAGGATTTGGAAGAGTTCCAAATCGTGCCATTGGACAAATAAAGGTGCAGAGGAAGCACTATGGTCCTGAAGAGGCTACGTGGAAACTGAAAGATGCCATGCGAC
Organism: Pseudotsuga menziesii; assembly: GCA_001517045.1. Taxonomy (NCBI): domain Eukaryota; kingdom Viridiplantae; phylum Streptophyta; class Pinopsida; order Pinales; family Pinaceae; genus Pseudotsuga; species Pseudotsuga menziesii. The sequence goes on along the minus strand of LPNX010392838.1, from coordinate 103,905 downwards.
CGTCACACCCATTTTGGTTCAATTTTGCAGAGCACTGAGGGCGATGCTAGTGTAGCAATTGTTCAATTTTTGTAAAGCATTGAGGACAGTGCTATTGAAGGGGAGGGGAATGTAACACCCTGGTTTTGACCCCATGGTATTTAATTGCATATGATGTGAATATTGTATTAAATCATGGTGTAGAGCTCAAGGCAAATGCCCCACCATGGGTTTAGTGTTTGATGTTTTCGACGATTAAAATCGATGCCGATGGTTTATGTGCTAGCCAGGCACAATGTGTTTTGAGACATCATGTAAAATGCAAATTAATAAAATACCAAAACTAGCTATGCGTCGCAACATTAAAGAGACGGGGGCATGATTTCAAAAGGAATAGGGAGGGGGAATTATTCAACCTTGAGCCATTGGGGAAAATCCAAATGTCTAAGGTAAAACCCATAGAGTAGTCAACTACCCCTTTTTGTCTTTTGTGTCTAGTCACCTCTAGGTGGGTGGAGAAAGTTATTTCCTCGAGATGGGGAAGGTATGGAGGTCAAATTCGAATTTGGGAGGTCACCCATTTTTGAAAAGTGTGTTTTTGACTTGTGGGGAAAGTAAATACTTGGGAAGGCATGCCCAAGCCATTATGCGCCCATGCCTTTAATTTCCTCACCCATTCCATTCACGTGGAAGCTTTCTCAAGCAACAGCAGGAGGACGAAGTTCTCTCCCTCACGTTTAGATGCCATTTCTCCATTTCGGCATGCCCAGAAATTGGTTTGGGGTTTTGCAGAAGTGAATGTGCAACAATGATGGATGATTCGAGGGTTTCTAAGGGGTGTTTTGTCCTCCTCACGCAATAGGATCTTGCTAACGAATGGGCAAAGGAGACCCACGATTTGGGCATGGATGGGGGTCATATCATCCTCTACAATGCCTAGAAATGTTTGTGAGACTGGATTTTACTCATAGGGTGTTTTTCCCCAATTTTTGCCATTTTGTTCATGGTTGCAAAACCGTTTTTGGTTTGTTTTGCATTTTCCCTCACATGGGTAGCCATTTCTTTCAATTTCCCCAGATTGGGAATTCATTTTTGTAAAGATCGATGGGTGGGTTCCCTCCCCCACTATTTGGATGCATTTCCCCGTTGTTTCCAAGCTGGAAAATGTTTTTTGGTAAGGCCCGAGGAGTGGAAGAAGAGACCCACGTTTTCTTTGGTGTTACTGAGCCAGTTTTGGCCACGTTAGGGCCAAAACGTCCTTGGAAATTGAAATTACTATTAGGGGGTCATTTTACCCTTGTTTCCTTTTCTGTTCTGGTTCCCTAGAACGTTCTGTTCATACCCAACGGTTGTGTATGATTGTGTTTGATTAAATGGGTTGACTGTGTGATTGATGCAAGCATGGCTTGGCTGGAAAGGTCCAAGAAACCCATGTATTTTTGGCTAGTTTCCTTAGAAGCGTGTAAAACCCAATTTCTTATTGGCTTGGTTGGGCAGTCTATGAAACCCAATGGTGTGTTGGTTTGACTGTGGATGACTTGGTTTTGGGCTATGTGTGAGCCTGTTATCTCCTTAGTGCCTTGTGGAATCATGCCCAGCTTGGGGGTGGCAGTGATGTTGAGAGATTGATGAGCACGTTGGCCTATGGTTGGGTGGAACGTTGCAGCGACGTAGCTAGTTGCGGGCCAACTTATTTTCCAGATAAGTATTCTCTTGTATTTAACTCTGTAAATGTATTTCCATCGTAGATTATCATGAACATGTTAAATGCTTGAACAGGATGAACATTGCTTGTTTTAATGAGTATGAACAACATGTATGTGTTGAATGAAGTGTATGCTTCCGCTGTAGATTGCATGGTTTACGCATCTATGTATGTATTTATGATCAATGCATTTTAATTATTATGTTTTAATGTTTCATGGGGCTATTTCACCTGATTGACAACAGCGGTGCGTTGATCGCGTCCTCTCCATCGTCGGTATGAGGGGTGGGGACGTGACACCTAAAGTTTCTTGTAACATCAAAATGTCAGCGTGTTCCAAACCTACCACCCTTTTGAGTGTTGATCTTTTATGGGGACCAACCAAACCCCAACAGTTGAAGGACATCAGTTTCATCTATGACCCTTCTTCTGGGCACGCATTGCTCTAAGCGCCCTCTCAATATATTGTTGTTTCCATTCCAAGAGATCCTTTTTGGCTTTGGATTGTGCCTTAGAAATAAAGGATTTTCTTCCTCTCCCATTAGAACCCAGGTTTGTAACTTAACCTAAGCCCCCAGAGGCCACCTTGGAGCAGGACTTGAGGAAATAACTTGAATCAGATGAATAATGGGGGAAGGTGGAGACATGGCCTCACCAATGGAGGGATCAGGTTAAGCATGCAGGGAATACTCCTCCAAAGTAGCAGCAGAGAAAGGTCGTGAGGTCGAAAATGGTCGGGAAGAAATGTTAAATTTTTTTAGGCCCTCCACCCAATCTAATCCAGAAAATGTAACATTACTTGCAAACAAATTTAAGGAAAGGGAAAGAGAAAAAGAGGAAGTACCCGAGAAGGGAATCCCCTTCGAGAGCTACATCTTAGTCGATGTGCACATCTCCACCACGGGAAAGGGTTTCATTGTCTCCTCATCATGGTTTTTATCCTCCATCTCACAAGAAGAATCAGGGACCAATGGTGGAGAAGACTAGGAAGTAGGTGGTCTGGAAAATTCTTCTGTCCTCCCCCTTCCCTAGCACCCGAGTGATGTCGACGCCCAATTAGGGTTCGGACTGATAGTTTGCAATCTATGTACGGATGCCCATAAGCGTGCCACCACCTGTAGCGAAAAGGAATATTTTCGTAATCAAGAGTGTGTTTGATAACAAAAGGCCCCCAACTTAGTTTCATATCTTCCACAAGTCCTTCCCTCACATTTAAACTGAACATAATTCTTGCAACCGTATGTTGTTTCATCTCCATAAAGGAGAGATCTGCTACCAAAAAATTCCACAAGATGTTCTCAATATTTTTGAAGTGTTCCTCTGTCCAATAGTGTAGAGGGATCCCTGGAAGCCGCACCCAGAGAAACACAACATCAACACATTCCCTACTAACATCAAAAAGTGGGTGCTAGGGTTTGACGAGCAGAGGTGTATGGTCCAGCATCCAGTTTCATGAAAGAACCCACAGGAGATGTTTTGATTGTGTGAAATTGAATGTGAGCCATCCTCTGGTAAGGGCCACCACCACAAGAACCGAACCCAGGGATTCCAACTAGTTCTCCTCCACCCACCGTGCCACGATCTATAATGAGAAGGTCTTCCCCAAGGCTCACCCTACCAAAGTCCGATCATCCATTTGAGAGACTTAGTTCCAACCAATATCCTCCCCCAAAGCGTAGTTGTATCCGTCCTTCTTAGATTTGATCCAATTTTTTCGGTTCCTCTTATGCCCACCACTACCTCCAGACCTGATTTCAACCTCACTGTTGAAACTTGAGTCGACTAACCCTTCTCCTCCTGGACTAGGGCACCCTCTCTATTCACACGAACCTAAGAAGCGAGCAAGGGACCCATGCTCCTCTTGCAAATACCCATCGACAGAGTACCCAAGGGGATTCGAATCGTCTCTCGGATCCACAGTTCCCCGTCCAACACCCACTCCTTCCACTGCCCTGCCAAAATAGTTTTGCAGTCCTTCATATCCAACCCTCGATGGCAAAGAAGTGTAAACCACGTCCTCCCTCCACTGCTAGTTGTGCAAACCGCCTTCGTCAATCCCTACTCCAACATTCGACACAAAGCCCTCATAAGGTAAAGGAGATGCTAACAAGAAATCCAATGGTGAGAAACCCTCCTCACGGTGAGCAAGTGGATAAACCACCGCTTGGAAACCTTCAGCCCAAGGAGGAGGGGGAGCCTCCACCTCAGCATACCCTCTTCCACCTCTCACTACCCAAATGTATTCATCATTCAAATGGTCATTGGAGTAGTCTGTCTGATAAACTCCCACCATCCTGCCAGTGAAAGATTAAAAATAGGATGGTAAAAACCTGGAATTACCTGCAGTAAAAACCCTCCACCCTTGCTTGGGACCAGCACCAAAACCGTGAAAGGTTTTCTCCCCAAGGCCTCACCGAAAAAATACTCTGACCTTCCTGTTGTCAGCAGGTCGTACGGTCATGTCGTTGTAGTACAACCCTAACCTCCATGCTCCATGAACCCCTACATCAGAAACCCTAGCGCTCCCAATCTACCTCTTCCATATACTACCATTACTCGTTATGTTCTTGATATAGGCCCTCGTTGGTCAAGTACGAAATTTTTTGAGATGTTTCATATATTTAATATAATGGAACTATGCAATTTTTTCCAAGGGAAAAAAAAGGCTAAGAGTTTTGTGTTTTTAATATTATTTTTACATTAAATGATTTTAGAATTAAGGATTTTTCTATGTTGCAAAATAGTAGCTCTCGTATTTATTTGGCATTGTGCTAGTTGTAGAAGAGATTTTGATATGTGATCTTATCGATGTGAACACCAAAACATGGAAGACTTTGTCTAATCTTTTACATGAGTTTGGTCTGTTACACTTTAACTATATTGATATTCAAGAGCTTTAAAAAATTATCTCACCAAACAAGTTTTATAAGTCAAATATACGCATTCCAAAGCCTATTTGGCGTGATTAGCAAATTTATTTGGATTTACAAGCTAATGTTTTTCATGTCATTTTCCTTTCAAGATGAATTGGATGGACATTAGGCCATTTCATAGTGAAATGGTTGAATCACCTTCAAACAATTTGGACTTCTAGAGTTTCCTTTATGTTGAGGGTGTTTCCTAAGTAATTAATTTACCAAGACTTGTCTTTCAAGGAACACTTATTTAGAATAGAGGTTACAAATGATACATGTCTACAAGGTTTTTTTGTTGGAAAGATCTTGTAGATGCGAACACCAAAACATGAAAGAGGTTGTCTAATCCTTTGCATGAGTTTAGTTTGTTACACTAACTATTTTTCTATTCAAGAAATTTAAACGTTTATCTCACCTAATAAGTTTTACAAGCTTAATAGCACTTTCCAAAGCTTATTTCGTATGATTGCTAAACTTAGTTGGATGTACAAGCTTATGTTTTTTTAAATCAGTTTTCTTACTAGACAAGTTGGATGGACATTAAGCCTTTTCATTGTAAAATAGTTGAATCACCTTCAAACAATTTGGACTTCTAAAATTTCCGGATGTTTCCTAAGTCGTTGATTTACCTAGCCTACCTTTCAAGGAACAATTGTTTATATTAGGATTTACAAATGATACATGTATACATAGCACATAGAGTGAAATTATTGTCACATATTTTTTTTTTTTTTGCAAATTTGTTTGGGAATTTATAACTTTGTTTGGAACACTTGCATCGTCTCTTCCTTTTAAGTTTTTTTTGAAACCAAGTGATGTTGATTGCACCAAGAGAAGCGAGGTGCTCTCCAACCAAGTATGGGGGAGATCCCGTCACGTTAGTCATGTTATGCTAGCTGACATAACTAAAAAAATATTAAAAAATATAAAATGAAAAATATAAATTACATATCGACTTAAATAATAAAACAAACAAATAAATAAACTAACATAGATCCATTTCAAACCTAGATCTATCAAGTATCGAGAGGGATCCAAATGGTAAGAAAATGTACACCTAAAGAAATTGGATCCTTCTCGATGCTTGATAGATTCGGGTGGGCCTAATGGTTAAGAACATGTGTTGTCTCCCTCGAGGTCACAGGTTTGAAATCTGTGGGGGGTAGGGTTGCTCATTGGCCTGTTGTGACAAGGCTCGAAGGGTAGATGACCCTTGAGATAGAGGCTCACTCAGCGGACTTCGGGACGTCTCGACCCCTGCTAAGTCACAAGTTATTGGTATATCTAGCTTGTAGGTTGTTAGATATAGTCTTGGGAGGTTGTTGTTCTTATGGTTATACAAAAAAACGGATCTATGCTAATTTTATTATTTCTTTGCATTTTAAAGGAGATTGATATTTATAGAAAAATTATTATATATTGTATGTTTTGTGAAAATTTTGTTATAAAAATTCATTTCATGATTCTTTGTTTTTCAATTTTTATTTTAACAATATATTTTTGAAATGTATTATGTTAAGTAATATTGATTTTAATTTATCCTCTCCATTCTAAAGGTGGTTTGGTAGTTGGTATTATATTGATTATGGTTGGTTGGATAGTGGAAACATTTTTTTAAATTTTATATGATAATAATAGATTTTTGTTAAATGTTGTTTAATTATTTTAATTTATAAGTAAATTTTTAATGAGTTAAATTTATAATGTAAAATGAAATGTAATTATAAAAATGTAAAAAATAATTATTTGGAAATAATTTAATTTAAAAAATAATATTTTTTTTTATAATTGTTTATATTGATTTGTATTTATTCTTTGTTAATATATAATATTTTTCAAAGGGATGCCATGTGTGGGGGTGCTATTTGACCCCAAGGGACATCATGTAATTTCTTATGTTCGAGGACCAAGAAGACAACGAACAATTAAGCCGACTATTTAACCCTACAATGGGGACTATGGATGGCAATCCTTATATACTGGACAGACTTTCCCTCGGGAGGGGAGCCTGTCCAATGCACACCGTTGGTGAATCTTCTATGCACACCCTAAAGAGCATTGGAAGGGAAGGCATATCCCGAAGGACTGTGTATCAAAGAATGGGATGCTTCCTTGTGTTGGGTGTGTAGGTATTGTGGATGCTAGGCCAGATAGATCTTGCGAAGGTGTCCCTAGCTCTTGAATGAGCCACTGGATTAGCCATTCTTCCTTTCCACTGCCTTAGCATACTGATAAACCCAAAGGAGATTGGCTTGGCTGACAGCCTGATAAACCCAATGATTGGATGGAGGTTGGAAGCATGGTTACAGGGTTAGAAATGTAGCTATCCTAAGGTAAGAAATATTAGTTTTTTGCAGCCTGGAATCCGCCTACGGAAGGCGGAAGGCAGAAGGTGGAAAACAAGAAAAAGAACAAGGCAGAATGTTGGTTTTCCGCACCCCGGAATGCGCCTGTGGAAGATAGAAATCGGAAGTGAAAAAAGAGCCGAAAATTCTAAGGTAAAAGTGTGTTTTCCGCACCTCGGAATCTGCCTGTGGAAGGCATAAAATGGGAAAAAGATTAAGGTAAAAAGTTGTTTTTCCGATTTCCAAGTTTCGCAATAGAAGGCGGAAATTCGTTAAATGATTCCGTCGAATGTTGAGTTTTCGATTCCTGAATTCTGCAGCAGAAGGCCAAAGGCGGAAAGTCAAAAGAAAAGATGATCATTTCATGGAGTTTCCGACTTCCGAGGTCCGCAACGGAAGTCGATAGGTGGAAAGTCAAAAGATAAGGTGGTCGTTTCGGGGAGTTTATGATTTCTGAATTCCATAGAGGAAGGTGAAAGGGCAGAATGCAAAAGGAGAAAAGTCAGGTTCAGTGTGGAAATGACCTTTCCAGTTACAAAGTGGACCTATTGATGGTGGAGCGACTATTACAGTGGGTTTTGAGCCTGAGAATGAATGTTATAAGATGTTTCATGACCCATGACTATGTTAAAGAGAAATAAATAATAAGTTTTAAAATATTCTGCATATCAGTCAGGTGTATGGGCAATGGGTTCATGGACATTGTGGTATATCAAAGCGCAGTTGTAGTCGCGTTCCTCCCTTATATGTTGACGTAGAGGGGAGGGGACATGACATTGTGGTATCAGAGCTAATGGTTACAACATTGGGACTAGATGGGCTAGGTAAATGGTGTTTAATTCTTAAATTGTTATGCAGCTAACAAAGTTGTTTATTAACACATTTTGCAGAGTCATAGTGCAGTTCGAAAAAGTTGGTTTTTGGCTCGACCATGAGAACCTACCGCATGAATGATGCACATGATCCTTATGAGAATGAAGCAGATGCTATGGGGGGGAACATTTGAGTTGGGAATGCTGAAACATAGTCTAATGGAAGAAGATATCAAGAGACTCCCCCAGATATTGCAGCCACCATAAGAAGCATAAGGGTGGAGATGCAAAGTTACAGAGAAGATAATGAAATAATGATTAAATCTAAGAAGAGAAGAATCAGTTGAATGCATCCATACTGCATAGTTTGACAGACATCCAAAGGCAGATGAACTCTAGGCATCGGGCAGTAAATACGGAAGAAATTAGGAGCAACGCTAGAAGAAGGAAAAGGTCTTCTAGTGGATCATCTGACTCTGAAGGATCCACCAAGAGTTCAAGCTCTTCATCTCACAGGAATAAGAGTAAAAGGCGCTATCGGAACGGTTCATGTGATGAATTTAACAAGGCAATGCCTCCTACCTTTAATGGTGAGGTAAAGACTGGTCAAGAAGTTGAAGCTTGGCTTCTGGGGATGAGGAAATATTTTCAAATCCAAGACTACTCTGGAAATATGAAGTTAAGGGTAGCCATCTTCAATCTGAATGCAAGAGCATCGATATGGTGGGAACACCTCAGGAAAGTGAAAAAGATCAATGACAAAAAGATTGTGTGGAAGCAGTTCAAGAAGTATTTCAAGCAAAAGTACCTCTCTGATATGTACTATGATGACAAGATTAAAGAGTTCCACGAGGTAAAATTGAGACAGATGACCATGAAATAATATGCAAACAAATTCTTCGAGTTGTTAAGGTATGTTACGTACATCATGGATGATAAAGTGAAAATCAACGTTTCCTAAGTGGATTGCCTCAGTCATACAAGGACAAGATTGAGTTTGATGAACCTAGAACTCTAAAAGAGGCTATAAGAAACGCCAACTATTGCTATGATCAGAACAAAAGCAAACTTGATATCCATAGGGCATGGAAGGACAAGAGGAATGAGAAGTTTGACTAGAGGAAGAAAGGTTTCAAACCTTCTCAGTTCTAAAATCAATAAAGGCAGCCATCACAAGCTGTGACTAAGCTAGCCAAAGTGATGGAAGACAGGCCAAGAGATCCAAAAGAAATCAAAGGACCACTTCAATGCTGGAGATGCGGAGAAAACCATATGCGCAGGAACTGTCCACTTGAGAATGGGTATGTAAGGCAAGCTCACAACATCCAAGGAGCTGAAACATTGGGTCAAGTAGCAAGGACCGTCCCTAGAATTTATGCAACACTAGAGGACAATCAGGCAGATCACCAGTCAACGGTGGTTGAAGTTGAAGGTAAGATTGTTGAGCGATCTATTTCTGTTTTGATTGACCCTGGATCTACTCACAGTTATATCACTCCTAGAATTATTGATATTTGTGATTTTAAGAAGTCAAAGCATAGAAAATAATGGTTAGTTCAACTAGCCACTGGAACCAAGAGAAAAGTTAGTGAAGTGGTAAAGAAATGTCCATTTGTCATGGATGGGTTAGTCACTTATGCAAACTTGAATGTTCAGCCACTTGGTTCCTATGATATTCTCATTGGATTGGACTGGTTAGAAGCACATAGATTTAAGCTTGACTATTACAATAAGACATTTGAATGTATGGATGAAGAAGGAAACGAAAGGGTTGTAAGAGGCATTCCAAAGGTGATCTCTGTTAGGAATATTTCAGCAATGAAGCTGAAGAAGTTCTGTAGGAAAGGTTTCATATTGTATGCAGCCCATGATTTGGAGGCAATAGAGAATGAAACTCCTAGGTTGGAGGACTTTCCTGTATTGCAGGAATTTAGGGATGTTTTTCCTGATGAAATTCCAGGGATTCCTCCAAAGAGAGACATTGATTTTACAATTGAACTTGTGCCTGGAGCAGCACCAGTGTCAAAGACAGCCTACACGATGAGCACACCAGAATCGTTAGAGCTGAAGATGCAGCTGCAAGAGTTGTTGGAAAAGAAGTATATCAGGTTGAGTGTGTTCCTATGGGGAGCACCAGTTCTGTTTGTGAAAAAGAAAGATGGTACACTCATATTATGTATTGATTACAGACCGTTGAAGAAGGTTACTGTGAAGAATAAATACCCTTTACTTCGAATTGATGACCTTTTTGATCAAATGAGAGGAGCAGAGGTGTTTTCCAAGATTGACTTGAGGTTTGGTTACCATCGGGTAAGAGTCAAAGATGAATATATTCATAAGACAACCTTCAGAACAAGGTATGGACACTATGAGTTTGTAGTGGTACCATTTGGCCTCACAAATGAACCAGCTACATTTATGTGTCTCATGAATAATGTTTTTGGCAAGTATCTGGACAAGTTTGTTCTTGTTTTCCTAGATGACATTCTTATTTATTCTAAAAATGAAGAAGAGCATGAAGTACATTTGAGAAGGACATTGCAATTGCCAAGGGAGCATAAGGTGTATGCAAAGTTGAGCAAGTGTGACTTTTATAAAGATAAAATTCATTATTTGGGTCACATTATTTCAGAGGAAGGAATATCTATGGACCCTGAAAAGATTGAAGCCATCATGAATTGGTTGACCCCAAGAAATATGGTAGATGTGAGATCTTTTATGGGACTTGTAGGATACTACAGGAGATTTATTGAAGGATTCTCCAAGGTTGCACATTCAGTCACTTCTTTGCAAAAGAAGGGGATAAAGTTTGAATGGACACCAAGATGTGAAGAAAGCTTCCAACAGTTGAAGAATCTTCTTACAAGTGCACCAATTCTAAAAATTGCAGACCCAGAAAGAGACTTTGTGGGGTGTACTGATGCATGCAATCAAGGACTTGGAGGAGTTCTTCTGCAAGACAACCATGTGGTATGATATGAGTCCAGAAAGTTGAAGGAGCATGAGAAGAATTATGCTACTAATGATCTAGAACTTGCAGCCATAGTACATGCTCTCAAGATGTGGAGACATTACTTGATGGGAAGAAAATTTGGCTAAGGACAGACCATTGTGGTCTTGAATATTTGTTTGATCAACCAACTTTAAATGCTAGGCAAGCTAGATGGCTGGAGTTTTTGTGTGAGTTTGATTTTGAAATCAAACACATAAAAGGAAAAGAAAACAAGGTTGTTGATGCACTCAGCAGAAAGGTGCATGAAATACATGTGGCATCTCTTAGTATTTGCCCATCATATTTGAGACGACAGATTATTAATCATACTGATGAAGATGAAATGCATGTGCGGATAAAAGACAAGTTGCAGCAGCAAAGCCTTGATAAGAAGTATGAGGAATATAAATTGGAAGAAGATGAACTTCTTACTTATAAGAACAAAATTTATATTCCAAATGTAGCAGACTTGAGAAGAATTGTTATGGATGAAATCCATCAAGCTCCATATTCTGGTCACCCAGGATATCAGAAGACAATTACTAAAGCCATGAAGCAGTATTTTTGGTTAGGAATGAAAAAGGACATTGCTAGGTATATTGCTAAATGCATGAAATGTCAGCAAGTGAAGGTTGAGCATCAACACCCAGCAGGGTTATTGCAACCTTTGCCAATTCCAGAATGGAAATGGGAAGTTATTTCCATGGATTTTATTACAATATTTCCAATGATTGTGAGACAACATGATTCCATCATGGTTGTGGTGGACAAGTTGACAAAGGCATCACATTTTATACCGGTCAAGTCCATGTATAAGGCTGATGCCATTGCAAAAATATTCATGAAGGAGATTTTCAGATTGCATGGATTTCCTAAGGCAACAATTTCTGACAAGGATACTATGTTCACTTCTAATTTTTGGAAAAGCTTGTTTGCAGATTTGGATACAAAGTTGAACTTCAGCACTGCTTACCATCCTCAAACTGATGGTCAGAAAAAAAGAGTGAATCGAGTGCTCAAAGACATGCTTCGCATGTATGTAATGGACAAACCATCCAAGTGGGAGGATTATTTACACTTAGTAGAATTTGCCTATAATAATGGACATCAAACATCATTGCGGATGAGTCCATATGAAGCTATGTATGGAAAAAGGTGTAGAACACCAGTGACTTGGGATAATCCATTGAACATGATTGTGCTTGGTCGGGAATTGCTCAAGGAAATGGAGCAAGAGGTTGCAAAGATCAGGAAGAACCTGAAGGCAGCCCAAGATAGACAGAAAAGCTATGCAGACAAGCATAGAGTGCATAGAGAGTTTAGTGTTGGGGATCATGTTTACCTTAGAGTGAGGCCAAGGAAGAGTTCCTTGAAGCTTGGAAGTTGTGCCAAGATGTCACATAGACATTGTGGGCCTTTTGAAGTGCTTGAAAGAATAGGGCCAGTTGCATATAGACTTGTATTTTCTGCTAGCACTAGAGCTCATGATGTTTTTCATGTTTCCTTGCTTAAGAAATTTATACATGATCCTAACAATGTGATAAATTGGGATGTGATTCAGGTGGAACCCGAAGGAAAGTTCCAAACCGAGCCATTGCGCATCCTTGACAAGAAGGTCACAATGCTCTGGAATCGAGCCGTTGGACAGGTAAAGGTGCAGTGGAAGCACTACGGTCTAGATTTGGCTACATGGGAGTTGGAGGATGCCATGCGATTGGCACATCCATTTTTGTTCAATTTTGTAAAGAACTGAGTATAGTGCTAATGAAGGGGGAGGGGACTGTAACACCCTGGTTTTGACCCCATGGTATTGAAATTGTACATGATGTATATATTGTATTTAAATCATGACGAGGAGCTCAAGGCCAAGGCCCTGCCATTGATTTGGTGTTTTGTGTATCGATGATTAAGGTTGATGTCGATGGGTATAGTTCTAAGTCCGACACATTACATTTTTAAGTCATTGTAACACCCCGGTTTTGACCCCATTTGCATTAAATGTATATGATGTAAATATTATATAGAATCATGGCAAGGAGCTCAAGGCCAAGGCCCTATCGTTGATTAATGTTTGGTGTATAGGAGATCATGATTGATGCCTATGGTTCATGTGTTAAGTCAAGCACGTTTGTAAACATCATGTAATATGCAAAAACCCACAACCAGCTATGTCAATGCAACAAATAATGAGATGGGGGCATGATTTTCCCAAGGATAGGGAGGAGGGGGGATGTTTAACCTTGATCCATTGGGGAAAACCCATCAAAACTATCAACTACCATTTTCTTGTCTTTCTTCCCAACCATTTATTTTTGCTAGAATTTGGTTGAGGTAGTTATTGCATGGAATGGGAAGAGTATGGGAAAAATTCGAATTGGGCAGAGCACCATTCTTGAAGAACATGTTTCGACTGCATGGGAAAAAAAAACACCCAAAAACATATGCCATTCCCACATGCGTGCACATTTAATCTTCCCTCACGTTTTCTGGGGGAGCCACGGGGACGTTTTGGGGGGGTTGTTCTTGTTAGGATATTTTCCCCGCGCATGGGTCATTCTTCCTGATCGGACAGACGCAGCGAGAGCGAGCACATGTTGCTACACAATTTTGCAAGTGTTTTTCCTTTTCCAAGACCCTGTTTGCTGGGTTGCAGTATCATCCTGAACTGGAGAGTGTTATGAGACCCTGTTACTTTGTGTATCAGAGTGAAGCCTGTGTTGTTGTGTCTCATTGTGGTTGTTGTGTGTGCATGCATTCCTTATCCTATGTAATGTTTTCTTGAACTTGGAACTGTGATCGATGTATGTACACCCTTGTGTGGCCTCTAAACTGGCTTGGGGAAAAGGAAATGGAGTATGGACCTACCTGATGAACCTAGTGTAAAAAGGAACCTCATAGACAGATCTAGGGGGGGTCTGGTTTTCTTCTTTGTACACCCGGGATAGCACTGGAGAGGGAAGGCATAGCCCGAGGTACTATGGAGCAGAGCAGGGAATGATTCCTGGTGTTGGTTGTGCAAATGCTTTAGAATCTAGGCTAGATTTGGCATAGGTGTCCATATCTCTAGGATTGAGCTCACTAGCCTAGCAGTCAGTCTTCTCACCTCCTTTCCATCCTTATAAACCCAACTGGTAATTGGACCCAGTGTGTCTTGTGTGAATTTTGACTTTGTGTGAACCATTGCCTGTGTAAGCCTGATAAACCCCACTGTGTCGGATTGGCTGAGTTTTGTTGCACCCTTGGCTATGTATGAGTCTGCTAGTGTTCCCTTATTCCTTGAGGAAATCATGCCTAGCTCGGGGGTGGAAGTGTTGCTAAGAGATTGATGAGCGCACTGGCCTATGGTTGGGTGGAACGTTGTAGTGACATAGCTAGTTGCGGGACAAGTTCTTCTCAAGATAAGTGTTCTTGTCCATGTTAATCTCTGCAATTGTATTTCTTGCATTGTAATTGCTTGATGGAATATGATGAACATGTTGGATGTGTTGAATTGATGAATTGTTCCTTTGAATAACTGCAATTATAGGCATCTATGTATGTTTCCTTCAATGCATTGTTAAACTAAGTTGCAGGGTTAGAATGTCAGATTGATGTTAGAATGCCGGATTGAAGTATTTCTATTCAAAGACTTCAATTAGCAGGTTGAATTTTCGAGGAGAAACCTTATTTCGCAATGGTTTATTCTGCAGGCGGGATGCAGGATGCGGAAGACATCCTTTGGCAGATTTGGACCTTCGCAAATTCTTTTCCGCAATCCCCTTTCCGCAACTTGCGGGATGCGGGATGCAGGATGTGGAGATGTCTTTTTGTGAATTACAACTTTATGCAGTTTTCGTTCCACAATGCACCTTTCCACAACTTGCGGGATGTGGGATGCGGCTTCACAGAATTCGATTTCCGCAGCGGTCATTTTCGCATGCAGGATTGCGGTATTGCGATTTCCATATTTCTTGGTCCCGCAACTCAAGTTTTTTGCGTCATTGATTCTTGTGGGATGATTCTTCGTCATTGATCTGTTTCCGATGCGGGATGCGGGACGTGAAATTGCAATTTTTGTAACTTTTCGACCCCACAACTCAGTCTTTCCACACCGTTGAGTTTTGCGGGTGGATTCTGAGCCGTAGATTTGATTTCGGATGTGGAACCCTTTGTGATCCTTGAATTCCGTCGCTATTTATCCCCGTCATCCGATCTCCTCTGCGATATTTCCTTACTGATCGTCGAACTAATCAATGGAAGACGGGAGGGAACGTTACAGTGTTGGAATTGTCGAGAAGCGGTTCGCGGCCATGCCCTGTGTTTCGATGAACAGTAAAGGTTCTCGATGAAATTTTTAATTCCACATGATAATGGAGTATGGGTACGTGACAGTCATCATGTAAATATACAATTTAATAAAAATGCCACAAATAGCTATGTATTGCAACGTAAGAGATGGGGGCATGATTTCACAAGGAATAGGGAGGGGAGTTGGTCAAACTCCTGAGCCAATAGGGTGAGACCAAAGGTCAATGGGGGAACCCATAAACTCTGTCCTCAATCATTCAATTCTTCCAGAAGTTGGTTGAGGCAGTTAATGCCTTGGGCAGAGCAAGGCATGGTAGTTAAATTTTGTGTCTGAGCAAGCCTACAAGTCTGCAGGCTGGGAAGCCGCGTTCTTGCTTTTGAAGCAAGAAATCGCAGGGATGGCTGCCCAGTCCATCGTTTTTATTGGTTAGCACTAAACGTTTTGATCATTCTTCCATCTGGTGGTGGGATTCATTCGACATTTTGTTGCTCTTGCTATCCCGGAGTCATGCATAGCGTTTTCCTCATTTTCAAGCAGGAATTGATTATTTGTGGTTGTTCCCTCTTCGGAGTCGCGGAACGGGTGGTTCTGCAGTGTTTCTCCTATGTGCAAGTGAAACCATGTTTCCTCTATGTTACTGAGTTCAATGCAAACTTGGTTGTCTATGTTACAGACTGGAGCCCTATGTTGCTGAGTTTCCCTGTGGTTTGTTGTTATGTGTACCCTGGTTTGGGTCTGGTTGTTGTGATGTGCACCATAGTTTGGGTATGAACCGCATCCAAGACTTAGGAGTGGAAGAGATGCCGAATGGGCTTGATAAACCTAGTACAGAGAGGAACCTCGCAAAAAGATAAGAGTGGCTGGTGAATCTTCTATACACACCCTGAAGAGCACTGGAAAGGAAGGCATGGACCAAGGGACTGTGTAGCAGAGAAGGGGATGCTTCCTTGTGTTGGGTGTGTAGGTATTGTGGATGCCATGCCAGATAGATCTTGTGGAGGTGTCCCTAGCTCTTGAATGAGCCACTAGCTCATCCATTATTTCTTTCCACTGCCTTAGCAGCCTGATAAACCTAAAGGATATTGGCTTGGCTGAAATCCTGATAAACCCAATTGTATATTGGATTGATTGGGTAGCCTCACAAACCCAATTGGATATTGGCTTGGTTGAGCATCCTGATAAACCCATCTCATAGTTGGCTTGGTTGTTTCTTGTTGTGCATTTGGCCATGTGTGATCCTTGGCTAGACAGCCTGATAAACCCAACTATGAATGTTGGCTTGGCTGAGTAGCCTGTGAAACCCAACAGTGAGATGGCTTGGTTGTGTAGCCTAAAAACCCCATATGTTGGCTTGGTTGGTTCTTGATGTGAATGTTGGATTGACTATGTGTAGTCTGACAAACCCAATTGTTTGCTGGCTTGGCTAAGTAGCCTAATAAACCCGACAATGTTTTGTCTTGTTGCCTGCAGCCTGATAAACCCAATTGTGTATTAGCTTGGATGGACAGTCTGATAAACCCAACTGTAGGTTGGCTTGACTGTGTTTGATGTGTTCTAGCTATGTGTGAGTCTGTTGTTCCCTAGTTCCTTGTGGAAATCATGCCCAGCTCGAGGGTGACATTGGTGTTGAGAGATTAATAAGCACTCTGTCCTATGGTTGGGTGGAACGGTGCAGCGACATAGCTAGTTGCGGGACAAATTCATCTTCAAGATAAGTATTCTCTGTTATGTTATTTCTATAATGTATTTGCTTATGAATATACTGATTATGTTGACTTCTTATGAATGAATTAAGTAGAGTCAATGTTGATTAAAATGTCCCTGCATTTGCATCTGTATATGCCTTGTATTTTTTCACTGCATTTGCTTATGAACTTGAAGGTTGGAAGCCTGGTTACAGGGTCAGAAACGCAAATATACTAAGGTAAGAAATATTGGTTTTCTGCACCGCAGAATCCTCCTATGGAAGGCGGAAGGAGGAAAACAGGAAAAAGAACAAGGCAAAATGTTGGTTTTCCGCACCCCAGAATCCGCCTATGGAAGGTGGAAATTGGAAGCAGAAAAAGAGCCATAAATTCTAAAGTAAAAGTGTGTTTTCCGCACCCCAAAATCCGCCTGCGGAAGGCGGAAAATGGGAAAAAGAATAAGGTAAAAAGTTGTTTTTTCGATTTCCGAGTTCCGCAACGGAAGGCAGAAGGGCGAAAGGAGGAAGAAGGAAAGTCTTTAAATGATTCCATCAAATGTTGAGTTTTCAATTCCCGAGTTCCGCAGTGGAAAGTCGAAAGACAAGATGATCGTTTCATGGAGCTTCCGACTTCTGAGATCCGCAGCAAAAGACGAAAAGGTGAAAGTCGAAAGGCGGAAAGTCAAAAGATAAGGTGGTCATTTCGTGGAGTTTTCGATTTCTGAAGTCCGCAATGGAAGGAGAAAGGGCGGAATGCGGAAGGCGAAAAGTCAGGTTCAGTGCGGGATTGACGTTTCCAGTTACAGAGTGGACCTGTTGATGGCGGAACGACTGTTACAGTGGGTTTTGAGCCTGAGAATGAATGTTAGAAGATTTTACATGACCCATGATTGTGTTAACGAGAAATAAATAACAAGTTTTAAAATATTCCACATATCAGCCAGGTGTATGGGCACCGGGTTCATGGACATTGTGGTATATCAGAGCGCAATTGTAGTCGCGTTCCTCCCTTATATGCTGATGTAGAGGGGAGGGGACGTGACATCATGGCCAAGGGACATATTCTCACTTGGGACAACTTACTCGTACAAGGATTTATGGAGTCATCTCAATGTCCTTTATGCAAAAACAAACATAAATTCATAGGCAACCTATTGTACTCTTTCCCTTTTGCTTTCGAACAATGGGACCAAGGATCTAATATTTTCATAAGTACTAATCGAGAATGTGGAAATATTGCTCAATCAATAGCCAACTGGGCTATTAAACCATTAAGCAATGCCATCCTCAACAAGACTTGGAAGATCTTCCTCGAGCTTCTGGTTTGGGAATTTGGAAGGAGCGAAACAACAAGATCTTTGGATATTGATGTTGAACCAATCAAGTTGTGTGGGCAATAATTAAGATGATTATACACGATACCTTCCAATTTATCCTGACAGAACAAGATTTTCAATTCAATCCTCGAGAACATATCATTATACAGTCCTGAAACTTTCCTCTCAATTGACCGCAAAAGATTTTTTTAAAGAACCAAGCCCTTTTCCTCAAATGGAATCGACCTCCTCCATGAAAATTTTCCTTTAATTTTCAACTAGGGCTAAACAGTGCATGCAAAATATCGACTGATAACTACACATGAATATCTTTTACAGTATGCAACGGAATATAAAATTGAGAAATAAATCACAACATCACATCACGATATTGACACTATTATTTTGGGTATGGAAACCCCCGGAAAAACCCAAGATGGGAAAACGAGTGCAACATTCAGATATGGTTTTTATTATGAGAAAATATGGAACTTTTACAATCACTGCAAATTCACCCAAACCTGGCCAATGCAGTACCCGGCAGAATCACTGGGCAAATCCCAGCTAAACCTCAACAGCCTACTGTGTGAGTGTATGACCCAGCTATACGAAGCTCGATGATCTTGCTGCTTGCTCCTCCGTCTTCTTGGCTAAATCCTCTGTCTCACTTTCTCTCCTTGTCTGTATCTTGTCTCTGTCGGAATACAAGTGTGTTCTCTCCACCAATTGATCTCTCTTTTATAACTTTAGGTAAAGCGAAAACCCTAATTTCACTTTCACTTTAACTAGTGGTAAAGCAAAAACCCTAATTTCACTTTCACTTTAACTAGTGGTTCACTAAAGTTAATTTAGATCACTTTAATTTATTTTCCAAAGTAAACTTAGGAAAAGTAAATTAAATACAACTGGTTTCCTAATTTAAGTCTTCTGCATGCAAGAACACATGCATGTAGGAATACCTTCCTTGTTGCTACTAGTTTAACACTCCCTCTCAACGAGGAAGGGATTCGGTAGCAACCCCAACTTATCCCTGAACTTCACAAAATTCTATTTGCAAAGTGCCTTGGTGAAAATGTTTGCCATCTGCTCATCTGTCTTTATATACTCCAACCGAATGGTTCCCCTCTGAACACAATTTCTCAAGAAGTGGTATATGATGTCTATGTGTTTGCTCCGGTCATGGAACATTGGATTCTTAGATAGCCTGATGCCATTCTAATTGTCACAACGAACTATTGTAGCCTCTAGCTCACACTCGAACAACCCTGCAAGTAACTTCTTCAGCCACATACCCTCACAAGCAGCCATGCTGGCTGCCATGTACTCAGCCTATACCGAGCTCAATGAAACTGACTTCTGCTTCCTGCTGAACCAAGAGACAACCCCTGATCCGATGCTGAAACAACAAATTGAAGTACTCTTCCGGTCCTCTACACATCCTACCCAGTCAGCATCTGTGAAACCTGCTAACTGTACACTCTTCCTATGCACATAAACCAATCCATACTCCAGTGTACTTCTGATGTAGAAAAGTATGTGCTTCACAACCATCCAATGCACTCTCCGAGGGTCCACCATGAACTAACTCAAAGAGTTGAATTCAAAGCTGATGTCTAGTCGAGTGTTGACCAAATACATAAGCGATCCGATAAGCTAACGATACAAGGTAGGATCAAATCCGTCTGATCCTGATGCATAAATCTTCCTCCAGTTGGAAACTAGAGGTATGGCTATAGGATTGCAATCCTCCATCCTGAATCTCTTCAGGATCTCTACTGCATACTTCCCCTGTCGGATGAAGAAGCATCCATCTCTCTGCGAAACCTCCAAGCCTAAAAAGTAATGCATCAGCCCAAGGTCTTTCATCTCAAACTCCACTGCAAGGTTGGACTTGCAGTCTCCAATCAGCCTCTCATCTCCTGTCAAAAACAGATCATCCACATATAAGACTAGTATGAGAGGCACTTCACCTGTCAAGAATTACAGGTTGTGGTCAGCCTCACTCCGATGAAATCCCATCTCCCGTAGATAGTTGTCAATCCTTGAGTACCATTCTCGAGGTGCTTGCTTGAGCCCATAAAGAGCTCGATGCAGTATGCATACATGCGTCTCCTTGTTCTCCACATCAAACCCCTCTGGATGCTCAATATACACCTCCTCCTCTATCACTCTGTTAAGGAAGGCAGTGTTGACGTCCATCTGATGGACACGCCAACCCATCTCAGCTACTAGTGAGATAATGGTCTGAATGGAATAATACCTGGCAACAGGGGCGAAGGTCTCCTCATTATCAAAACCCTCCTTTTGAGAAAACCCCTTTGCCACGAAGCACACATTGTACTTCTCCACATTTCCATCTGTTGCATGCTTCACCTTGTAGATCCATCTGGATCCCATCAACTTTTTCCCTTGTGGCCTCGACACAACCTCCCATACTTGGTTTTTCATAATGGAGTCATACTCCTCAACCATAGCTTCCTGCCACACATCATGTTGTGCAGCCTCCCTGAAGCTGGAAGGTTCAGAGTTAATAAAATCTGTCATCAGTGCCATATAACTAATCCTCTATGGTGGTACACTCCATCTAAAAGATGTCTGTGGAGGATCTACTTGCCTGAAATCCTGCACTGTGGATCTAAACCACTTAGGCCTCGGCCTAGTGTCAACCTGCTCCGGCTGCTGGATATCTGTATCCTGCTGCAGCTCATCCTTCAAGTCAATGACTGAAGGATCCTGTCCACCTGACTCCCTCTGACCATTAAAACATGTGCTATGTGTTTGTACCTATACATATGGGTCCTCCAACTTGAATCCCGACTCTTGTGCTGGTTTTTGCTCTGCTGGTAAGTCCAGAGATCTCTGCAAGGCCCTGTCCTCATCAAACTGGACATCCCTGCTCACAATGATCCTCCTGTGAGCAGGAATGTAAACTCTATATGCCTTCGAAATCTCGTTGTAACCAACAAGTAACCCCTTCTCTCCAGAAGGGTCCAGCTTCTTCCTATTGTCAGCATGAACATGACAATAGCATACACTGCCGAATATTCAAATGTGCCTCACATCTGTCCTAGTGCATGTGTATACCTCCTCCAGTGTCTTCCTCCCCAAGGCTGTGTGGGGACACCTGTTCTAAATGTATATTGCAGTCCTGTATGCCTCGACCCAGAGGAATAGTGGTAATCCCTGATCAAATAGCATGGCCTTGGCTGCTCCAACCATAGTCCTATTCTTCCGCTCTGCAATTCCATTCTGTTGTGGGGTATGGGGCACAGTGTGCTCCTTCTTGATCCCCTCAGCCGAACAATACTCCATGAACTCATTGGAAGTGTACTCACCCTCGTTGTCTGTCCTCAACACTCGAATCTTCTTTCTTGTTTGGTTTTGCATAAGAGTCTTGAACTCTCGAAACCTCTCAAAGACCTCTGAATTGGCCTTCAGGAAATAGATCCAGGTTTTCCTAGAATAGTAATCAATGAAGGTTACACAGTAACTGTAACCACTGAATGAATGGACACTCATAGGTCCACATACATCCGAATGCACCAAGTCCAAGGGCTCCTTAGACTTGTGCTCACTCTGTGGGAAAGGCTTCCTGATGTTCTTCCCCAAAGCACAACACTTGCAGTGGTTATGTTTTTCCTCCTATACCTGAGGAACTCCAATGACTGCCTGTCTCAAATGCTTCAATGCTCCATGGTGTAAGTGTGCCATCCTCCTATGCCACAACTCACCCTGACTGATGCTGCTACTGCTGACTAGAGCCTTTGCAGGCTCAAAGTGTAATCTGTACACATTCTCGCTCCTTCTACCAATCACCCTATCCAAGCTCCTATCTGACCTCTTGGGCCTAATATACACTCTATGGTCACGGAACTTCCCCTGATATCCCTTGTCCTCCAAAGTGGAGACTGATATAAGGTTCTTGGTCAGTCCTGGAACATATAACACATCAACAAAACTGAGGGGTTTTCCAGACTCCCTCCCAAATGAAACAGTGCCAACTCCCTACGCCTGATACCACACATCATCACCCAGCTCAACGTGGATCCCTGTTCCACCCTCCTGCAAGCCTTTGAATAATATCTTCTGTCCAGTCATGTGACTAGATCCTCCACTATCAATGTACCATATGTTGCTCCCTATGGTGCTTTCCATGCAAGCTATCAAACAATTTTCCTCATCAAAGTTCCTACTGAACTCATCCACCTTTGTAGATCTAGCCATCTGAGTGTTACTCTTCTTCTTCTTGTCTGGGCACTAGGAGGCAAAGTGTCCCTTCTTGTGGCAGATAAAACACTTGACCTTTGGCACGTCAAGGTTCTTCTTACCATCCTTCTTCCTCTTTGCCTTCCCCTTGCTCTTCTAAGGGCTAGAGCCTCCTCATCCACAATCTGTGGGGAACTACTGGATGAGCCTGATCCTTGACCCATGCGGGTCTCCTCCTGCACAAAGTCATCCCATAGTCTCTGCCAATCAAGGAGCTTCTCCCTAGCCACAACACCTTTGACAAAGGTGTCCCATGGCTTAGAGAAGCCATTGAGGGCTATCCAAACTAGCTCCTCATCCATTGTCCTAGAGCCAACAACTCCAAGCTCGTCCTTGATCTGTGCGAGCCTCATGAGATAAGGCACCACTCCTTCTCCCTTGGCCATCTTGGTGCTGCGCATCCTCTTTTGCAACACCATCTTCATGTTCTCATTCTTGCTTTAGTACAGACTCTCCAAAGATGTCCACATCTCTGTTGCGGTCTTCTTACCAGAAAGGTGAGGGACTATATGGTCCTTCACTCCATCCATGATAATCAGCATGGCTCTGGAATCAATATTCTTCCAAGCTGCTAAATATGTCGAATCTATGGGTGCAACCTTCGTGGAGTCAATGTGGTCATCTGCATCACTGACGTCTAGGATCCTTGCAATCCTTTCTTTCCATGTAGGAAAGTTCTGAGCACCTTGGAGTCTGTCCTCAACTCTCAACTGCAGGCCATAGTGAAGTGTACCTATCAAACCCTAGATCTAGAAGTCTAGGTTTGTGTCTTCCTATAGATTTACCCCTGATCTATTATTGCTGCTGCAAATCTCTCAGCTTTAGCTCACCAAAGCTTTGATACCATGTAAATTTTCCTTTAATATTCAACTAGGGCTAAACAGTGCATGCAAAATATCAACTGATAACCACACATGAATATCTTTTACAGTATGTAGCAGAATATAAAACTGAGAAATAAATCACAACATCACATCACGATATTGATACTATTATTTTGGGTATGGAAACCCCTGAAAAAACCCAATATGGGAAAATCGGTGCAACAATCAGATATAGATTTTATTATGAGAAAATATGGAACTTTTACAATCACTACAAATTCACCCAAACCTGGCGAATGTAGTACCCGGCATAATCACTGGGCAAATCCCAACTAAACCTCAACACCCTCCTGTGTGAGTGTACGGCCCAGCTGTACGAAGCTCAATGATCCTGTCGCTTGCTCCTCCATCTTCTCGGCTAAATCCTCTGTCTGACTTTCTCTCCTTGTCTATATCATGTCTCTGTCGGAATACAAGTGTGTTCTCTCCACCAATTGATCTCTCTTTTATAACTTTAGGTAAATCAAAAACCCTAATTTCACTTTCACTTTAACTAGTGGTAAAGCAAAAACCCTAATTTCTCTTTCACTTTAACTAGTGGTTCACTAAAGTTAATTTAGATCACTTTAATTTAGTTTCCAAAGTAAACTTAGGAAAAGTAAATTAAATACAATTGGTTTCCTATTTTAAGTCTTCTGCATGCAAGAATACATGCATGCAGGAAGACCTTCCTTGTTGTTACTAGGTTAACACTCCATGTTTCATAAAGCTCAACTTTAATGGGGCATTCAAAGATAATCCTGGGTTGGCAGGAATAAGAGGAGTCTTCAAATATGAAGGTGGAAATATTATGTGTATCTACACAAGATAGCTAGGGAAGGAAAGCAAAAATGTGGTGGAGATTGAAGGTCTTAATCAAAGTCTTACAATTGCCAAGGAAGCAAGAATCTCCAAAGTGGTTATCGAAGGGGATTCTCATATGATAATACCGTTGGTCATTTGTCTTCAAAATGGCACTCTAGTGTGACAACTCTCCAAGAGTCGACGTCTCGAAAGTAAATATGAGCAACTAGTTAGGCTCCTTCCTAAGATAGAATCTAGTGCAACCAATCATGTTCAGAGGCAATCCAACAAACTTGTTGATCATCTACTGAATGAAGGAACTCTCAAGAAAGCACTAGAACCAAAACTTTGAAATGCTAATAGAGGGCCCGTGTAAGGTTCAATGTCAAGAGTTAGCTTCCCAAGATCTAAATTCCCTAAATGTGGGTGGGCAACACCTAAGTATGTACCCTCCCCACACGCGGATGAGCATGACAAGTGGTAGTTTCGTCAAACTAGGTGTTAAGGTGCTAACTGAGGTGAGATGGACGGGGTATGGAATTCAAAGTGAGTGCTTGGGCATTCAATGAATGAGGTTCAACTATAAAAGAGAGTCGAAAAGAGGAATTATGAAGGAAAGGGGGGAATTTTATCTACACACACGATGCTAGAGTCACCCTTGCCTATTGGCACTTGGGAATTTAAATCAAAACAATCATGCCATCCATGACAAGATCTTTGGGTTCATGAGAAAAAAGGAACAGGGCATGGGGATGATCTGGAAGGACAGTATAAGCACAAGTGATGACCAAATTGATGCAACATCATAGGTTTATGCACTTGAAACTGAGTTTAATTTGACTGTGGATGGACAAAGATGTGTGTTGTAGTGACGAGAGAGGTTCCTCTTAGGTTCAAACACTAGCCAACTCTATGCTTTCTAGCTTAAGCTAACAAGTTTGAAGAGAATCACCTTGATTGTGCTTTGGATTGAATAGTGTCTTGTTCAAATGGCACCACAACATAGAGCTAGTAGTTTCTAAGGGAGTGGTAGAAGGTAGCACCAAGGGGTCGCTCAGGAAAAGAAGACACTCTTTTAAATCATCGGTCCCATACCATATTGAGTGAACAATTGAAGCAATGGAGGCATTGGCTTTGGAGGAGAGGGAACAAAACATGGAACTGAGGGGAGGTCGCAATCCTTATTGAATTGTTAAGAACCTATTTTCCAAGGTGTTGATGAACTTCCAAGCAGTCACTCTTAAGACCATAGGCAGAGTCCAAAGGAAATTGGATGAGCTTGCGAAAACCGTTAACACCATTTCAAATGGCGAAGGGAGGGGAAGACAACTCATGGGCTGAAAACGTCAAGATTTCTTTGAATGATCACTCCCGAGTGTAATGCTTGCAAATATTTGTTTGTTTGACAATCACTAGAATTTATCTCTTGGTCAAGATTGTTTGTTTTCTATTTTCTCAATGGTTAAGCACTTGGACATTTGTATACAAACCTAGTTTCTCTTTTCAAGGCAAGCTCTAAGGCTCTTTAAGTCAACCCTTTTGTCAGTTCAAGTTACAATGACAATCTTTAATCAAGCCTAATTTCCCTCTCTAAAGCAAGCTATGAGACATCACGATAATTATTAACTACTTGTTGGTAGGCCTAGTTTCATGAGGGAAATCCTACAACAATACTTTGTCGTCTAAACATGGGACAAGTTTGACTTTCCAGCCAATTTTCTGTCAGAATTCAGTGAATTTTATGTGCTAAATCTGCAGTTTTTGTTGATTGTGGCATGATTTTAAGCACAAAAATGAAATCACGCTATACAAAAACCCTCAGGCACCCACACTCTGTAAGATTTTGCAGTGTTTTTACAAGTTTTGAAATTCCGTGAAGATTCATTGACGGAAACTTGCAAAAACCAACCAAAAAAAGGCTGAAAATTATCACCTATTTAGACAAATTGATTTTGTATTATAAGCTTGTTCACCGTTAATAGAAAGAGTACAACAATACTTTTGTGTTATTTTCTTTGTTTTATATATGTATAAGTCTATTTATTGTTTAAATTAAATAATTTTGAAATGATTATAAAAATTTGTATTTAAAAGAAATATATTTCTTTCATTTAACTATTAAATAAAAATTAATATCACTATACAATAATTATAAAATTAATTTTGATTTATATAATTATAATAAATGAGGTTTGGGTCATCTTTAATTCCAATGGACAACAACTTTTGACGTTTTTTGGAATGTAGGAGTGAACATGAACAACGAAACAATTGTTTTGGACATGTACAAAGGCTTGTTAATACTTTCGGATCTAGGTTCTAGCACGGAGAACTATCACATTTCAGGAGTTTCCTCATTGGTTATTTAACAATTGATGAATGCAAAACCTAGATTGTCAACTTCCACAACCAAGTATATTGTTCGAATTAAGGATTTAATTCATGTTTTGAATGCATTAAGTTCGCATAGGTCTCGATTCTCAAAGTCGACAATATGGCTTAACATTGCAACCAATTTGGACAAAGGTTGGACTATGGAAAATGGGAGTATCCTACCCGATATGTCTTATCTCTTGAATATAATGTTTGAAAGCATGAGTTATGACAAGGTTTGTCAAGGGTAGGAACAAATTATGTCATACAGAGCCTTTCGAGGTAAATAACACTTTGTGTACTCCTGGTGCGTATCTCCTGAGCACGATGGCGCTGGTATGCTCCTCTACTGGCTACAATGAGGAACGCATCCACCCTATGATCTGGCAAGGTTTGGAAACCCCTCTTCGCAGAGGCTGTCTTGTGACGGGTTTAGTTTAGCTTATTTATTCTGTATCCCATTTGCCTTTCTTTCATTTGAAAAGGGTTTGCCTCGGGGTTTGGAGTCTGCTCTCACCACTGGGAAACTTTATTTGTCCCTTGCGCCACCTTGACTATTCCCTTGTTGGTTGTTAGGGTTTCCACTTATAGTTTTTGTCTGCCTTTGTCTTGGACCTGGCAACTGGAGTCCATCCTCCTCGGTGGAGGACTAGTACCAACCAGTCAAAAAAGTGGGAATATATAAGTACGCCAGGTCTTTCTCAGCCTATTCGCCTGTTGGGTCCACCGCTGTCTGTTTCTTGGATGAGGGTTTCAACCCCTCCGGACTTTCAGGGCTTCCTGACCCAGGTGGTCAACTCAGCGCGTGTCCTTCTTATCCCTTTGTCGGCCACCAGGGCTTCTTCAATCTCCCTCGTTGACAAAACTCCCCTTACCTCGCTTTCACTCTTTAGGGTTGACTTTTAAGGCTCTTGTGGTTCCGTCTCTAGAATATTCTACGTAACCCTTCTCTATCGGCTGAATTTCCTCTCAGTCCCGACCATGACTAGGAATGGGAACCGAGTTGAACAAACTCCCTCCTCCGTCTCTCGCACTCGGTTGCCGTCGCAGGTCTGCAAAAGCACATAAGGTTCGTGAAGGCAAATTACGTTTTGTTCTAGGAAGGGATATTTACATGGAAAGGGCAGAGGAATTATGCAAAAGAGCCCTCATTGGAAGGTTGGAATACACACAGATGGGTAAAGAGGAATGGCTCTCATGGGCTGCTGAAAATTGGAAACCACTCTTCTCCTACACTCCTTCAATCAGTCTGCTTGCAAGAGGGTGGATTGTAATTGTTTTCTTGGAGGAGGCGCATGCTCTGTTAGTTTTGAACTCCTTTTGGTGCATTCAGAAAGGCTCTCTGGTGCTGGATCGCTGGCACATTCATTTCGACCCGATGAGAGAACGTATTAAAAAAAGACATTTATGGGTCCTCCTCCCTGGACTTCCTTTCCCATTGTGGAATCGAGAGGTTGTGGAGGGCATCAGGAACACCATCGGGCGCTTCGTGGCTGTAGAAGACGACTTCCTCCATTCCTATGACAAGCGCATGGATAAAATCCTTGTTGAAATGGACTTGGTATCTGGCCTTCCAGCATAAATTGAATTATTAAGTATGGACCGCACTTTTCTTCAGAGGCTAGATTACCTTAATATCCCATTCCGTTGCAGCAAGTGCAGAGCCGTCGGACACCTCCGCAGGACCTGTCCTGAAATGAGAAAAGGGGTTGTTTCTACTTCTACTACACCATCATTGGAACGGGCTCACACTCCATCCTCCTTTGCTCGGGCCTCTCACGGAACCGCGCCTTTAAAAGGTATGTTATCATAGGCATGCTCCTTATTCGATGATGCTTCAGAACAAGAATTGCTTTTCTTAGATTCAGTTAAACCCACTGGCCTCTCCTCAGCATTACCTGGGCCTTCAGTTTTTCAGGTTTCTGACTCACCTCCTGAATCGGCTCCTTTTCTCTCTTCAGAGGAGTCTATTCCCGTGATGCCCGTGAGTTCAGATCATCAACCACCTTTACTTTCCTCGGAAAAGAACTTACCTGCTCAGACCGTTGATCTCCCTTCTGCAGTGGAGCCTCCCCTCTTCTTGGAAGCTGACTTCCCCCCGCTACCAGGCCATAGACCTTCCTCTGTTTCACCGACATCCCGCAGTCCGACCTCTACCCCTTCCTTTGCAGACCCTACATTACAATCCACTTTGGAAATTTTCTCTGACAAGACTCCACTATCCCTCTCTGTCATCCCTCTGGACTCCATTCGCTTCCAGAACGTTACTATTAGAAGAAGAACAAGGAAACCTTCTCCCTCTTCTCCGGACTCCTCACTTTCAGCCCTCCCTTACACTCCTCTTTCCACTAGACTGAAGAATGATGCGCGCAACACTCAGTCCTCCCCCCTCCGGGCCCTTAGAACAAAGACTCCCGGGACTTCGGATTATTAATGAAGATACTGTCTCTCAATGTCCGTGGCCTAGGGGGTTTGGCCAAACATAAGAGTCTCCGAAACCTCTTTGATTCGTTAGCCCCAGATCTCATCTTACTACAAGAAACCATGACTTGCTCTCTCCCAGCCATTTTTTCTTTCTCTAAGCTGCGCCCAGGGTGGGAATACTGTGCACTAAGCTCCTCAGGCCTCTCGGGGGGTTTACTTGCAGCTTGGAACCCTCGCTGCTTCAAGGTAAAAGCCTTCAAAACCATTGCAGGGATCCTTCTTCATGCTCACATTAGAGGCTCCTCTTTGGTTCTCTCTTTTCTCAATTGTTATGGGCCTTACAACAATAGGGAGACTTTCTGGGATTCAGTGGCTAAAGGGGGTTTCCTTAACCTGCCTAATCTGGTCCTGGCAGGCGACCTCAACCTTACCTTAAGCAGTACAGAATTTTGGGGCAAAAAGGCCCGCGCAGACCCTCTTAGCCCCTATTTCACCCACCTGTTCTCCTCTCATCAGCTTGTAGATATTGCCTCTGACTTAGCGGGGCCTACCTGGCGTAATGGTCGCTCGGGTGATGATGGTATAAGCAAGAGACTTGACAGGTTCTTGCTCTCCTCTAACTTGTTGGATTACCTTCCATTATACAGGGCCTAGACATTTCCTTCAGCCATTTCGGACCTTTACCCAATTATTCTGGAATGGAGAATGTCCAATTCATTGTGTAACTTCCCCTTTAAGTTCAACCACTCTTGGCTAGCCTTTGATGACTTTGTAAAGATGATCCATACAGAATGGCCTCACCTTCCCTGTGACTCGACCTTTTCTGGAATGGAGTCTTTCTCCGGAAAGCTAAGAACTCTGAAGAAAAAGATAAAGGATTGGACTTATCAAAAGTCCCTTGAGATGAAGGACAAGAGCATTTTCCTAGAGGATGAAATACATAGGCTACTTTCCTCCTCCCCTTCGGGTATCCTTTCCTGTGACTCTCTGTCCACCTTAAATTCTCTCCAATCTGAACTGAAGAAATTAAGGGACCGTGAGATCCTCACTGCCAAGCTTAAGAGCAGGATGATTTGGGCTACCATGGGAGATGCAAACACAAAATTCTTCCATTCTGTGGCCACTGCTAGGAAAAACCATAATTCGATCTGGAGCCTAGAAGATGAGAGTGGTAACTTGGTCGAACATGACAAAGACTTTAAGGATTTGGGTGTTAAACATTTTAAAAATATTTTCAGCGAGGATAATCTAACCAACATCTTTGCTCAACTGAAGATTATCAGTCTCTTCCATCCTATTTCACCCTTGAGGATCGCTCTGCTTTTACCACCAAGGTTACATTACATGAAGTGGATAGGGCACTCAAGTCTTTTAAGAAAGACAAAGCGCCTGGACCCGATGGGTTTCCTATAGAGTTCTTCATTGCCTTTTTTTACCTTTTAGGGAAAGAGCTTGTGAATCTAGTGGAAGATGCTCGGCTGTCAGGAAGAGTACTTCCCTCCCTAAATTCGACCTTCATCACACTTATTCCTAAATCTGACAAACCGTCTTCCTTCGCCGACTTCCAACCCATGTCTCTCTGCAACCTGATTTATAAGCTAATAGCCAAGGTTACTGCGCTTCGTCTCAAACCCTTCCTAAATCGCTTTATTTCCCCACAGCAATTTGGGTTTCTCAAAAATCGCCAGATTACGGAGCCAATTGCGATTACTCAAGAAGCCCTTCACTCTGTCAGATATAGGAACAAAAGTGCCCTCGTCCTCAAGATAGATCTCACAAAATCTTTCGACAGAGTTAACTGGTCATTTATCAGGCTAATCCTACTGCAAATTGGCTTGCCTCTAGAAGGAGTAAATTGGATTATGGGCTGCATAACCTCGGTCAACTTTGCTCTGCTTATCAATGGTTCCCCCTCCAACTTTTTCACGGAATCGCGTGGCATCGGGCAAGGTTTCCCTCTCTCGCCTCTCTTATTCATCCTTGTGATTGAGGGCCTCAGTCTACTTATTGAGGATGCACGCAACCATGGTTATGTAAAAGGGATTAAAATATCCAAAGAACTAGCTCTCACGCACCTGCTTTTTGTAGATGATGTGATTCTTTTTGGGGTTGGTACCTATGAAGAATGGATGGCTCTTAAGGTTCTGTTGGACACTTTTTGTGAAGCATCTGGAATGCTAATAAACACTGAAAAATCATGTTTCCCTACAAACAATGTAGAGGATGGAACGATTTCTAGGATTACTCATTCCTTGCCCTACAGATCCCAGCACATGACCATTGTTTTCAAATATCTCGGATATTATATTAAGCCCTTGGGTTACTTAGTTAAAGACTGGTTCTGGCTTATAGAAAAATTTGAAAAAAGGATTTCTCATTGGTCCTTTAGGCTTCTCTCTTTGGGGGGGAGGCTGGTACTCATCAAGGCAGTTCTTACCAGCATCCCGGTTTTCTGGTTGGCACTAGTGCCCATCCCAAAATCCATTCTAGGAAAACTGAAAATCCTTATCTTTGATTTCCTTTGGGGCAAAAGGGAGATAAGAAAAAATTTCATCTAGTCGAGTGGACATCCTTATCAAAACCCACATCAAAAGGGGGATGGGGAATAAAAAACCTTGAATGGTTTAGCATCTCCTTAAGGATCAAATCCTTCTGGCATGTTCTCTGCAACAATGGTATATGGTTCAAATTAATCACTGTGAAATATTTAAAAAAAAACACAGTGCTGTCTTGGATCCGTAATAAGCGTTTCTCTGTTAATGGTGTTTCTATTATATGTAAGGGCTTCATAAATATTATTTCCTGGCTGGGACGTGGTTTAATTTGGATGCTTGGCGACGGACAAAATACTAGAATCTGTCTAGATCCCATCACAGGTATGGATTCTTGTTTTCTGCTGGCAAGAGACCTCTGTGACTACCTAGAAGACTTTGGTATCACCTAGCTAATCCATGCAAGGAATCACTCCTTGGGAACCCCATCATATTGGCTTACAGCTTCTGACCTGGATCTAGGTGGTGATTGGTATCACAAATGGAATAATTACATCAAAGGTCTTGAACATGGAAGGATAAGACTCGGGGTGAATTCAGACAATATGCTATGGGCATACAAAAACTACACGGGCTCTATAACGGTTGCGATTGCATATGACAGTGTGGCAGATTCCTTTGCGGATTCTCAGTGTGAAACATACTCCATTCATCAGATCCTTTGGAATCTCAAAATCCCAGAGAAGATTTGCTACTTTATTTGGATTCTAACAAGTAATAAGGTTCTTACATGGGATCAGCTGAAAAAAAGAGGCTTTCAGGGACCCGGTCTCTGCATTATGTGTAAGGAAAATGAGGATTCAGTTCAACACCTATTCATGGACTGCAAATATACAAAGGTTGTCTTCGAAGTTGTTTTTGAACATTTTTGCACTCGATCCCTTCATAATTCTTCTATGGGTATTTCTGTGCGACAATATCTGGAAGCATGGTTCCGTGTTCATACCATGAATTTCTGCCATCTTTATCTGCCACTATTTACTTTCTGGGTGATATGGAATCATCGAAACAGGTATATATTTGAAGGGTCTCCTCCAACAGTTTACAGGATCATTCTTCAAGCTGAAAAGCTCTCGCATACATTTACTGTTCCTTTAAAGAAATTAAAGCTCAGAGTTATTGGCGAACCTCCAAGGAGTCACTTTCCCTATGGGTATTTCGATGGTGCAGCCACCAAGAACAAAGGAGGGGCAGGATTTGTTTTACATATTAGTAGGACATATAGTGTGCATTTCTCCTTGGGATGTGGAAGATTCACAAATACCAAATCTGAATTGATGGCTTTATGGGCCCTTCTCATGGTATCAAAGTTCATGGGAGTACCACTCCTCTCCATCTATGGCGATTCACTTGTCATCATTTCTTGGGCCACGGGCAAGAGCACTCTGAACCTTCCTCATCTGAGTCACTGGAGTGATGAGATTAGAGAACTTCTACAATATTTTTCGGGAACGATCATGAAACACATCTTTCGTGAGCATAACCAGATTGCCGACAGTCTCTCAAAAAAATCTCTTCCCTTAGACTCTGGATATGGGATTTTCGAAGAAGTCATGAATGATATTTCTACCGATCATGGTAATTTTCGACTATTTTAGATGTGTTGTGCTCTATCTTTAAGCACACATTATTTCTTGTTTTGACTTGGGATCAGTATCATGTAGAACTGACCAATAAACTGTATGCTCACGATCCATGCTATTTTTTTATCCTTTCTGGGAAATGATATATATATGACCTATTTATACATGAGTGATGATAAAGCCTACAAAATAATCAAGCTTGTGCTTTGCCAATCATGTTTTGATGTCAGGGAATCGCCACAGTAGAGAGGAACTCTCATTGACTGAGCATACATGAGAATGATCTCTTGATCGACTGTATAAGATGATCTTTGATTCAATAGAATAACAAGATCTTGTATTTTTTCTACTGAAAAAAAAACAAATACAAAGCCTTTCGAGGTTGTGGCATTTAAGTTCTTTATGTATGTCGTACATTCAACACGCTTATCTTTGGGTATTTTACATTGTTCCATGGGGGACACGTCTCTCAAGGTCAAGGGTTCATCCTCAGTGTTTCCTTCGCCTCAAGGGTAGGGAGGTTCCATGGGAAACGTTTTTCAATACCTCTTTTTATGTGAAATTTGGAGAAACGTAGGTCTAGGATTTTTCCAGATTGGGGGCTCCCACATGCCCCTCCTGAAAATGGGGAGCTCCCACACGCCTCCACCCCCTCGAATTTTTAAATTTTTTTACTTTTAATAGTCCATCTTAAATTTTAGGCTTTTACACTAAATGGTTCATTATAAATCGAAATAGAAACAAATAAAAAGGAACAAACATCAATATGATATGCTTGCCTATGGCAATTACATTTACATTACACTAAACTCTTTAGGAACATAAAAATGCTAGTAATCAAATGGTGATGGGATGAGGAATTGATATGTTTATATGTTGGGGTTCATATTTTTATTATTTTTCTATTTTTTTATAATTTTAAAGACCACAATGCCTGTGCCCCAAAATACCCAAAATTTTGGGGTGTCTCTACACACCCTCAATGTGCGTTTCACCGCTCCCCGCTCCCGTGTCCCGGGACTTGGTGGAACACTAGAATTTTATGCTCAATGAGATGGTGCTTTCCTCACTGGTGGGATAATTCCAAGCAGAGGCAAGTTTAGAGGGAGTCTGGAAGCTACTATTTAAGACACAACATTGCAAATCTCAACTCTCTGAATTCAGGCTTATTTTGAATGTAGTGGTGTTGGCGTGAACAAGAATATATATAGGTAATCTACAGTTTTTTATTTATTCCTTCGCTGGTTTTTGTGTTGATCGAGGGTGGGGAGTTATGTTTTTTCTTGATCTAGCCTTTTTCTGCTTCTCTGGACTCTGTGGGATGGTGGTTCGAGATGGAATGTCATTTGTGTGAAAATCCTGAATCGAGAAGAGATCTTGGACATTGTTTTTTATGGGCCACAAGTCTCTTTAATGTGGCTTATTTGTGTGAAAATCCTGGATCGAGAATAGTCCTTGAACATTGTTTTTTCCGGCCCACAAGTCTCTCTCATACGGCTTATTTTGAATCTATTGGCTCTGCTTTGTTGGTAGAGATAGGGCATCTCAATAGTTCGAGCAGGATATAAACCAGTTAGTTTTGATGGCATAGCATTTACATAATGTTTAATGTGCAATGTCAGATGATGGATTTGAAAAAAAGCTGAGGCCATTGCTTAGAACACAGTTAGCTTAGAACAAGGAAAGTCAATGTATAGGAGTTATATTTGAGTTGATCTTAGCCCTTTTAATATATTATCATTTAAAAATGTGGGCATAGTAAATAAAAATATAATTTTATCAAATATTTTAAATTGCATGCATGCAACCTCCTTGAAAGCCTCTCAATCCATAGAATCCTGATCCATTGGCTTGGTCTTCCGTTCCACAGCCGCTGCAGGTTCCTCTTGAATTTTGCGTGTCCTATCCGAAAGCTATGAGGTCTTCTGCAGCCTCTTGCAGTTATACCCACCAAATACACTGGAATTTCATCCCTTTAGTTTTCTCCAAAGCTATAACCCAAACCCAATTCAATCTATCTAGTTTTCTCCAAGGCTATAACCCAAACCCAATTCAATCTACCTGGCGGTCAGCCTCTCCTCTGCCCACGAGCTACACACTTGTCCCCTTCAGTGAGGGTTATACTCTACCCAACCTTTACTATGTTGGAAGCAATTACTTTTTTGCTATGGTTGTCTCTATGATCCGTATTTATGTGGGAACGAAATCAAATAATAGAGATAGCATCATAAACACAGACATTTTGCAAAGATAACAAAGATACAGTAAACACATTCTATTAAATGGCGGAAATAGAACAAACTGTAATACAATAGCTAGAATGGTGGAGCTATCTTTGAGAAGAGATGTGACTGTTATGCTCATCTGTGCAAAAGGCTGAATACAAAATGAGGCCAAAGGAGCCTCTTTATAATAAGAATGAGGGTGAAAACCCCAAAAGTCCAAAACGTAACCCTAGAAGATGAACCATCATAAAGTTTGCGGCCCCAATGTAAGTTGAACAGTCAACTTCTTAGGGTCATAACTTTTCAATGCGATCTCCAATTTGGGCGCTCGATTCTGACCAAATTTATGCCGTAGGCATCCATTTGGCCACCCGAATTGCCAAAAAACGTCATTTAAGGCCTCAAAACAGCCCCACAAGTTTGGGACCCGAAAAAACGTAGAAAAATAACTAAAAAAATGCCACAATGGACAATTGTTTTAAGCTAGTGGAATAGATGGGTAGCCACCGATTTCCATTTAAATCACTCTACAAGAAAATCTTCATGTGTTGGAAGCAAGCTACTTCTACAAGAGAATATTTGAATACTTTGCAGACACCCGTGATGATCTGCAATCACCCCAACTGTACCCTAGCTGTTGACACCTGTCAATTAGAGAGGGGAGAATCAGGGCAAGCAATATCCACCCTGCAACAGAGTGATTAATGCTCTTGCTGCGGGGTCTGGTCAAGTGTACACGGCCCACCTGGGCCTTCCCGGCGGCACCTTTCCGGCAAGGATGCCCATGCTGCATGAGGCTTCCGGAGATGGACATCCCATGAGCCATCCATTAATGTTGATCCCACTTACCTCGATCCTCCGTATATCTAGCAGTGTCGTGGATCCTAGCTCGATCCTCCGTAGGCAAGCAGCTGGGTGACGGAGACGGATGGGAAGGTTACAGCAATGACAACTACAGCACTCACCTTCAACCGCAACACTCAACCAGGAACCAGGGCCACAGCTCACCTTCAACCATGGCACTCAAGCAGGAACCAGGGCCATCAGCTAGGTAAGTTCGATATTACAGCAAATTGACAAGATTCTGATGTTTGATGCTTCCAACAGTCTCTAACTCTGTCTCAAATTCCCGCAAGCTTTGTGGGTAGTGCGTGTATAGTCTTTTAATAGCAATTGGCTTACAGTTCTTAAGAACACATTTATAAACTGTGCTAGTAGCACCATAGCCAATTATATATTTCTCATTCAAATTTTCTGTAATGCGCATTATGTCATCATACATGTGTAGGGCCATGTCCATGTGCAATATTACTAGCCTTGGAGAACCTGATCAGGACATCAATGCATTTTTTAATGAAGTGCATAGATATTGATTTGAGATTGATTGTTGATATCTTGAGATTGATTGTTTAGGCTGATTTGAACGGTAGAGAGCTATGATAATCATAGACACTAATAAAAGTGAACCCAGCGAGATGCAAACAATAGCTGGTGTTGAGATAGAAGCTGTTCATTTTCAAAATCAACATAATACATTTATAAATATAATTTCCCAAGAAATTTAATCGTAAAACAGAACTAATCTATGTAATTTGATTTGTAAAATTTAATTTTGCTTTCACCTTTTGTTTGCCTAGCGTATATCTTTAGAAATGCATTGATTGCCAATATCTTTAGAAATGCTTCCTTTAAAGCTGTTAGAACTGAGATGCAGCACAGAAACTCTTGGCAATCCCCATAGACCCTTGGGAATTTCTCCATTGAACTTATTGTTCGCTAGTCTAAGCCGAAGAAAACTTGTACAATTCTCATATATCTCTGATACGCTACCATTGAGCCTATTGTGGATCACAACCAGAATTTGAAGCTTCCCCCATTACAGAGCTGGGTTGGCAATGGCCCACTTAACTGGTTTCCAGATAAATCCAAAACTTCAAACTGAATTTTGCTTCCAAGCTTCGGAGGGATTTTCCTAGTGAGCGATTTGTTAAACAATTTTAGACTCTTCAACAAAGTCAGCTCAGCAATCCTTGCAGGAATCTCACCGGACAATCTATTTTCAAACAAATTCAAAGATTTCAGCGTAGCTAAATCACCCAAACCCTCTGGAAGCATTCCTGAGAGCATATTTTCCGAAGCATCTAACAATTCCAACGAATCCATCTCACCAATATTCTTAGGAATCTCACCTTCAAATTTATTATGGTAAAGGAATCTCCACGACATCTCTTTGCTGTCATTTCTATACATTTCTACACTCTTCCTTCATTTCTGAGTGGATATGTGTGGGATATTTCCCATTCATGTGTTTAATCATACCAAGTTTAGTTTCGGGATTTAACCAGGGTGACCAGTGAGTTCCCATATGAATGGATGTGTGTGTTTTAGAAATCTTTGAATTAAAGTTTATTATTTTATTATAATTATATTAATTATTTAAACAATGAAGTGATAGTAGATGAAATGATTATGTGTGTCTTTAATAAAACTAGTAGAATTAATAAAAATGTTTGTAAAAAATTATGAGCTAAGCAAATTTCATCTGAATTAACTTTTAGAAAGAAAAAAATGCATATGTTTGACAATTTTTCAACAATTATTATGGAGCTTCAAGAAGGAGAATTGGTTTTCAAAATAGTTAAAAGACCAGGTTTACATCGACTTCATTATTGCATGGTTGGTACTTGCAAGAACAAATATGGGGTCACTACAGTTGATGCATTAAATAAACATCGACAACGTGTCCATCAACGTGGTCCAATTCCACCTCGTCAAAAGGGTCGTCCACGTTCACATGATTTCCATTGGCCAAAAAAAGATCCTACTAAAATTTAGAAGAATAATGAACTAAGGAGCTTGCCCCTTGAATGTTGGATGGAAACGACTCTCAAAAACTTAAAAAGACGTCTATTACAACAAGAGATATCTAAAGAGATATGCTCATACTAAAGCTTCATATTTCACCTTCATTTTATCTAGTTTTATAAATATTAATTATGTTAACTTTATACACATATTAAAACTTCATTTTTAGTTTCCTTTTATCTAGCTTTATATATATTAATTATGTTACATGTTTTTTTATTCGAATGTGAATCATGAACATGAGTTGAGTAGTGAGGCCTTGGAGAGAATTTCAAGTCACTTGGATACATATAAATCAAATGAGATGAAAAGGTGCCAAGAAACATCAAGAAGAATTGAAATTAAAAAAAATGTTAAATGAGTTAACTTGTTATAATGAAGGGTCATCTTCTACCATGGACAACACTAGTGGTGCATACAATGATTGTGTCAATGAAGTAAGTGAAAAAATATCTTTATTTAAAACCATTTTAATCTCAAAATTTTGTTTTCAGATTTTGTAGTGTTGATATGAATTGTATAGTTGTATTGTTAACATGAGTGCATATTATATAGATTTCTATAGAATCTGAGAAGCAAAATTTCCAAGAAGTACAAGAAACAATGAAAATGTTCAATGGATTGAGTGTAGAAGATGAATGCTCATCTTCTACTATGAAGGGAACTAGTAATGCATCCCAAAGTCATATGATTGAAGTAAGTATTTTTAGCACATGTTTTTATATATTTATTTTATAATATTCATTATGTTAAACTCATTTATCCTTTTATTTTTTTTATAATTTAATAAAGTCATATATATTTTGTGCATAATTGTATATAGGGTTTTATAGAAGAATGTTTTCAAAGTGATCCACCGATATATGAAAGACATGACACACCTCATATGCATGTCACTCCGGATTCGCAGGTAGCTCGTGATTTGCTCGATAGTGAGTAAATATTTTTTTATGCATTTCAAATATGTATAATCAAAGTAATTTTTTTATGCATTTCAAATATGTATAATCAAAGTTTGAAGTGTTGAGATAAATGAAATCCTTAATGGTGGAATTTATTGTATATTTACTAACTTTTTTTTTGCCTTGTATAGGTAAATGGAGAAAGTGGTGCTCCACAAGAAAGAGTCATAAAGCAAACAAAGCTTACACCTAAGAACCTAAATCAAGTTGGATTTAGGAACCATGTTGCTTGGTTGAGCCATATGCAATCCAACTACATTGCTAGAAGAAAGCCAGTGAGAATAGCAACTGTTCATGGAAACAATCAATGTAAAGATTAACATAGCGATATTACCTAAGGTTTTCAGTGGATCTTTAAATTGTATTGTTTCTATAACTATTTTATATTTCAAAACTATGATTTTATAACCAGTTAATCTCTGTATAACAATTGCTTTATGAATTCATGTGAATATGTGGAGCAAATTTTTTTTGCATAAATTTAGATATGATTATTTAAACTATTATTTTTTATTTAAATTAATTATAATAAACACAATAGTTCAACCCATTAATTTAAAAGGAATGATGAATCTTATAGGGAAGGATTCTTGAGTCTTATTCATTGTTTAGTTGATATGATTTTTATTTTTATTTATTTTATTATTATTGATAATAGTCTAGGAGTAGTTCTAAACTAGATACTTTCTCTAACTTGTAACTAAGGCTCTAATATTTCATATTTCAAGTTTTCTTCATTGTTATAGCTATTAGATATATTGCACACAATGTGTGATTTTCCTTTCAGTTTCTACAAGTTTGACATAGAAGTTTCCTCATTTTTTGTACATATATCATCGAGGGATGAAGTAGGACACACCTTTAACCATCTACTACAAAATGTTTTGGTTTCTTATGTAGTTATATGTGTAATGGACATTGCCTGGCTATATACTATGTCATATTGTCTTACGTTGATAGATTTTAGATCTACATTTCAATTTTTATATTTGTTAAGGTTCATGAAACCATTGGATGATTGTTGAAATAGTAAAAAAACTGGGATTTATACTTGAATTTCAGGATAACATTACATTAGATGCAAGTAGTTGCTTTCCATTCCCAATATTTCAATCCTTTACTGTTTTTGAGGCACGTTTGGAATTATTTAAGTACAATTGCTTGTATTTTCATTATGTGGTTTTCAAAGTTTGCATTTAAAAACCATTGATATTATGGGTCTCAACGTTGCACTTTTTTAAAATATATGAATTTAAAATAAAATAAAAATTTGCTTTCCAAATAGTATTCATGGTTAGGATTAATGATTTTGAAATTTTCAATCTTGAATTATTTTTTAGAATTTTATTTTATTATTTTATTTTAATTATTTAGTTATTTCAACAATAAAATAGAACATGGCACATATAAACACACCTCTTATTACGAAATAGTTTTCTTTAAACCTCTTCCTAGTAACATTGAGAGTTAAAATAACGTAAAGTTATAGATTTTTCAAATCAACCTTACAAAAATAAAATGTATAATTTAAACACAGCTAGATTATTTTTCATTTAATAATTTAAACACAGTTAGATTATTTTTCATTAAATAAAAAAACAATAGTATAGAGTAACCCTTTCGTTGTAGTAGTGAAATATCACTACAAGGCCGCAAAATTTCTACTTTCAAAAGTAGAGTTGAATAATTGACTATATAAGTCCTTACTAGAAACATGTGTCCATGGGGAAACACCCATTGAGTGTCCACGAAAAGGTGGAAATTGTGTAAGTGTGGTCTTATCATGAGTAGACTTAATAAATTGCAAGTTGGAGATTGTGTAAGTGTGGTCCTATCATGAGTAGACCTAATTGGTTATTGGAGTAGCATCAACCTTTAAAAACTATATGAAACCACAATCAATCAAAATCAACAATCATTGGTATGTTAGGGGTCAATGGTTTATATGTCGATGAGTATCATCACCCAATAACATCATAAAGACACAGTCAACCATGGAGACTCTATAATCAACCATGTTCAACCATATTTTTTAGTGGTTATTATGTCATGTGTTATTCATTGGTTAATTTATTAGCATAAATCGTTGATAAATATACAAAACACAATAAATCAAGAATAATCATTATATATCATCATTATTGGGTCATCATACTTACTTTTGGGCTTCTTCTATGCATCGTTTGTTTAGAAAACATCAAGAAAAGTCCTTATTAATATCTTCCTATTGATTCTCTTTAAAAATAGGAGTATTGGGACAACCAACATTGGTATATGTTTTCAAATCACCTATTCCCTCAAGGAATTTAAATTGTCACTAGAGACCACATGAATGGGTAGGGAAAAGGATTGGGTTTTATAATTTTATTTCATGTTTTAAAGTGGGATCCTTGTGGGAATGAGGTGTTACAAATTTGTATTCAACATTGTGATCTAAATGTTTTGGTTCAATGAATGGATGCAAGTAGAGCCACATTCATCACAATAAAGGAATATATGTGTATCCAATAGATACTTAAGTTTAGGCTTCTCAAGTGCACCAATGTTTTTTGAAAAAATCAAAAACCACCCTTCAAAATCTCTTGATATAGTTTATCTTCAATAATAAGGTTATTAAAAAAACATCATTATATCTTTCCAAGTCATCCATGACCTCAATGATAAAGTATAAGGCTTAGGGAATCTAATTAAATGACAATTAGTTTATAAAGTGTAATGGTGTAATGAAATAAGAACTACCTTATCGATGCCATAAAAGGGGATCAATCTAATTGTATGAATTGACATCATTATAATAAATGATATATCCAAATTTGTATGATTCTGTTAAGTTTTTTGCTTATCATATTTACAAGTTGTCTTTATTATTTAGAAAACTAACTTGGTATCAAAGTGGAAAGATATAGAGTCCAAGTACATTCAGAGATAACAGTCATATATCATAAATTGAAGCTATTCTAGATAAACCATAGAGAGTTTCCACTGGAAAAGAGGCCATCAATAGGGAAGAGAGACGAAATAATTTAAGCCATCTATATCCATTTGTATATACATAGTATTTCATATGAGAACTACCTGAGCAAAGAATATGCCAACAAAGAGTTGTCTAGATTTAAATGTTGTGCAAAAGATATTTCATACACCCATAAATCCCTAATCATAGATATAGATTATCCTCTTATATGAAAACCCAACATTCAAATTAAAAGTATCAATGACCATATGCTAGAAAAACTGTAAGTTTTGAAAGGACATTTATGGAGAGAAGGCATATGAATTTCAAAGGAAAATGAAATTTGAATTGGGAGATCAAGAGAAAGGATGGGCATGGACATGAAGGGAATCACTTTAGGAGATACAATGAGCTAAAAAGAAAATGCAATTTGATCTCAAGGAAGAGAGATATGCTACCACAATTGCATCAAGTGAATATCTGTCTATGATTCTCCATCTCCATAAATAAAAGGTCGTCATGCAGATGGAATACTCTCAATTCAGAAGAGTCATGAAGGGAAAATTTGAACACAATGGGCACCACGGACAAAATTGGTAAAATTATGATAAAAGGGAACATTAAAACAATCTTTAAACCACTAAAACCTATTAAACAAACTTTCACTTTTGTAAAGGATAAAACTAACCCTCTTTTCCACCAAGGTGTCTACAAAATTCCCTGCTCTTGAGGCACTTCCTATATCGGTCAAACATGTCGATCTTTTAAAACAAGAATCAAAGAACACATAGAAGACAACCAACACAACCAGATCTCGAAATCCATTGTTGAACACTCCTACAAAACAAAACATCTCATCCATTTTGACCAATCACAAATTTTGGCTCGAGACTCCCATTATTCTACTCACTTAATCAAAGAAGCCCTAGAAATTGAAAAGAACCCAAATAACATCAACATAGAGGATGTACTAAAAAATAGTCAATATTAGGCTCCCATTATCTACAAAATCCCCTTGAGAATTCCCTAATCATTTCTAAAACTTCATAAAACAAATTCCTACCTTTCCTCTTTCCTTAAATGGTTTAAACCTTATAATTTAATTTCTTATTCTTTTTCTATTTTTTAATTTCTTTTACCTTACATATAACCCTAGCCATTAGTTTTTAGTTTAATAAATTACTTTAATTATTTGCCTAAATAAATCAATTCATTCCTCTTTTCTCCTAATACTTTATAAATTCCAATATGTATTATTATCTTTATTATTTCATTCCCATGGTTTTTGACCTTTTTTACACTAAAAGTTAACTCTAAATCTTAAAAAATTCTTAGAATCATTGATATCACTTGTGGAAATTGGATAATGTGTCATAGGGGTTTTAGAGGGTTCTTAATCTATTTATGCATTCAAAAACACAATTTGAACACTTCAAAATTATGATTTCACAAAAAAAAATTACCTTATCACAAAAAACTACTGAAAACTCCAAAACTTAGAATAGATAGACTGCTCCAAAAATTAATGGCCAGCTTTCCTTAACTTTAATAGATTCCTTTCTTATCTTCACATTTGGACATAATTTATCATTATGGTTTCTTCATAAAATTATCGCTAGCTCTGCTTCCCTGAAGATGAGCAGGGTTTCTGTTCGAAATGTTGGTTTCAAATCCTTAACGTAGTGAAAAATCCAAAAGATCACGTCGATAACTGAGATAACTGTGAAATCCTTAATCATCTCAAAAATTGTCTCTAAAAAATTTCGACAATGAAAAAAAACCAAGATCTTTAGCGCCCAATGATCTATGATTCAATTTTTTAAATAAAATATTGACTTGATTGAAATTCAAGATGATAATGATAATGGTAATGGAACTAGCGGAGGATCATATTCTCAACTTCAACCTATGGAAGAATAGGAGAATAGTTTTGGTGATTTGCTTCATGTGAAGGGGGAAATGCCATGTGATTGCAACTACCTATTGATAAGTGGATGAGATGTAATCAAGATTGTATGAGCAAGATGATGTTGTCTGAAGGGAAGTCACCCGTAAATGAGTGGACAAGAGAAGGTTGTAAAGACTGTGAAGGGGGTGTTGTCAAGTGAAGTGAAGCCACATGTTGATGAGTGGATGAGGGAAATTTCATGTGTAGGGTAGGCCATCTTATTAGATTCATTTGTTGG
Organism: Pseudotsuga menziesii; assembly: GCA_001517045.1. NCBI lineage: Eukaryota > Viridiplantae > Streptophyta > Pinopsida > Pinales > Pinaceae > Pseudotsuga > Pseudotsuga menziesii. The sequence goes on along the minus strand of LPNX010392838.1, from coordinate 59,813 downwards.
CAATAAAGAGTAATCACCATTCTATAGAGAAATGCTAAAGAGAAGCATTTCCGTATTCAAAGGAGAGAGGGATGAAGTGGGTGATAGATAGTTTTTCAACACTTTGAGATCGATGCATGTGGATGTGGAGGTCTGATGCCATGATAGCTTTACAAGGATTGTGATACGAATTATGATACATTGCAAGTGCTAATGGTGTCCAATGATGTTAGTAAACTTGGATCATTGTAAGGAGGTTATACCTTATGGACGAATATGGAGGAACTTGAGTCTTAAGAGGAGGTGTTAGAATATATAAAGTTTAATTAATGTTTTTAATTTAATGACAATTAGTTAATAAGTGTAAAAGTGTAATGGTAGAAGAACTACTTTATGGATGACATAAAAGGGGATCAAATCCATTTTATCAATTCAATTCATTGTAATAAATGATATATCTTTTACATTTAAGTCCATTAAGTTTGTTGTTTATCATGTTTGTAATTTGTAATAATTATCTAGAACTCTAACTCTCAAATTTAGGTTTTTTTCAAAACACTAGTGACCTTGGGACCAAGTTCAAAAAGGGTTAAAAAAGGGGTCTCATGGATTAAGATGGTACAAGTTTGGAATCCATATGATTGTCCAAATGATGCAAGTCAATGGTTATCTGCAATAATAATTGGAACCACATTCATGATCATAAATTTAGTCTTTTTCCTAAAATATACAAATCTAAACATGCTTTGATTTGAAAATATACACCAGTCTTTATATTCACTAATATACACCTATGTATATACTAGAATATACACCATAGTATATACACCAGTGTATGTTCTAAAATATACACCAGTGTATATACCTAGATACACTATGGTAAGTTTTAGAATCTTCATTGTAATACATACTATATACATTATTATATACCGCTAAATATTTTGAGGATTTAATAAGGATTTTGCATATACTTAACTATGTGGAAATTTATAGTATATACTTATGGAAATTAAGATTTTTATTTATATTTAACAAGTAAAATTTTATACTTTTGCTTATTTGTAAAGTAGTTATATGTGATGTTCATTACACTTCCTAAATCCTCATGTCACTTACTAGAATTTAATAAATTCATTTAGGGGCTCAACATGTCACTTACTAGAAATTGAATTGGGACAACCAACAGAGCATATATATATATACCACTATATATATGGTAAATAATATAAACAATATAGTACATAGTATATAGACTGGTGTATATACTAGTGTATATTCTAATATATACACCAGTGTATATACTAGAATATACACCGGTGTTTATATTCACTAATATACACCTATGTATATACTAAACCGTATATACTAGAATATACACCGGTGTATATAGTAGAATATACACTGGTGTATATTCTAGAATATACACAAGTGTATATACTAGAATATACACCAGTGTTTATATTCACTAATATACACCTATGTATATATACTGCAATATATATTCTAATATATAAACTATATTCTAGTATATACACCGGTGTATATACTAGAATACACACCGGTGTATATTCTAGAATACACTATAGAATATACACGAGTGTATATGCTAGAATATACACCAGTGTTTATACTCACTAATATACACCTATGTATATATACTACGTTGTATATTCTAGAATATACATTGGTGCATATACTAGAATATACATAGATGTATATACTAGAATATACACCATAGAATATATACGAGTGTATATACTAGTATATACACCAGTGTATATACCTAGATACACTAAGGTAAATTTTAGAATCTTCATTGTAATACATACTATATACATTATTATATACTGCTAAATATTTTGAGGATTTAATAAGGATTTTACATATACTTAACTAGGTGGAAATTTATAGTTTATACTTATGGAAATTAAGATTTATATTTATATTTAACAAGTAAAATTTTATACTTTTGCTTATTTGTAAAGTAGTTATATGTGATGTTCATTACACTTCCTTAATCCTCAATAACAAGAGAATTTAATAAATTCATTTAGGGGCTCAACATGTCACTTACTAGGAATTGAATTGGGACAACCAAGGGAGCAATCAGTGCTCCGAACCACGGTACATACACTAGTGTGGATACTAGAATATACACTAGTGTATATGCTAGTAGCATAATTATAATTTTGTTATTTTGTTATTTTTATGAACTAATTATATATTTAATTATAATGAATTTAAATCTGATTTAAGTTAATGCTAGAACTATTTATCAAACAATTAGTAAACCAAGGTATATCCATTTTGGGTATTGTAACTAAGTATATAAACCAGTGTATATATAGTATATACCACTATATATATGGTAAATAATATAAACAATATAGTACATAGTATATAGACTGGTGTATATACTAGTGTATATTCTAGTATATACACCAGTGTATATACTAGTATATACACCAGTGTATATACTAGAATATACACCAGTGTATATATTCACTAATATACACATATGTATATACTACACTATATACACTAGAATATACACCGGTGTATATTTTAAAATATACACTATAGAATATACACGAGTGTATATACTAGAATATACACCAGTGTATATACTAGAATATACACAAATGTATATACCTAGATACACTAAGGTAAATTTTAGAATCTTCATTTTAATACATACTATATACATTATTATATACCGCTAAATATTTTGAGGATTTAATAAGGATTATATACATTATTATATACCGCTAGAACTATTTCTCAAACAATTAGTATATTATAGTATATACTTATGGAAATTAAGATTTTTATTTATATTTAACAAGTAAAATTTTATACTTTTGCTTATTTGTAAAGTAGTTATATGTGATGTTCATTACACTTCCTTAATCCTCAATAACAAGAGAATTTAATAAATTCATTTAGGGGCTCAACATGTCACTTACTAGGAATTGAATTTGGCCAACTCAGGTAGCAATCAATCCTCCCAACTACGGTACATACTAGTATGGATACTAGAATATACACTAGTGTATATTCTATATACTTAACTAGTAAGTGGCGTGGTGAGCCCCTAAATGAATTTATTAAGTTCTCTTCTTAATTTCCATGGTTCAATTCGTGGTGTATATTCTAGTGCATATACTAGAATATACACCAGCATATATTCTAAAATATACACTAGAAATACATTGATGTATATTCTACTATATACATTAGTGAATATACTATACTGTATATTCTAATGTATATACTAGAATATACACCAGTGTGTATTCTAGAATATACACTAGAAAATACATCGATGTATATTTTACTATATACACTGGTGTATATACTATACTATACCTAGGTAGATACACTAGTGTATATACTATATTGATACTAGCATATACACTAGTGTATATTCTAGTTCCACACTAGTGTATGTACCATGGGAGGATTGATTGTTGCTTTGGATGGCAACCCAATTCAATTCCAAGTAAGTGTCATGTTGAGCCCCTAGTGTATAGTAAAATATACATTAGTGTATATTTACAAAATAAAAATTTAAATAACCTTTGAATAAAGCATGTTAGCTTCCTATACTCTTAGGAAATACATATATTTGCAATTCATACTACATTAATGGATACATATGATATTTAATCATATTATTGTCAATAGAAACTACAAATGAGAAATTTCAAAGTAAATATTGTGTCATATTTTGATGTTACATGAAAGTAATAAATTGAATGAGTTGAAAGCAATTTCACATCATAGCAATATTGTATTCCAAAAATAATATTGCAAGTTATGTTTGATCTTTATAGTGTCTTTGTGACAATTTTAAAGTAAACAAAGAATTAATTTAAGATCCTTATATCAAATTTAACATCGTCATATTTGAAGTCAACTAACGCATCAAAGGCATGTGCAACACCAATATACATCAACCCCAATTTTTTGACAAATATGTTCAATTTGAAGGAGTGATGCCCTCATCCTAGAAAAAAAAATGAAGTGTATAGTTGAAAAGAATGCATTTATATACAATCAACATAGAGACTTTACGATGTATATAGAGAATAAATTTTTCATATTGACAAATCTCATCGAAAGCCCAACGGAATTTAGAACAAGTATTTTCAGCCACTCTGCATAAAGAAAACAATGTAGTATAAAAACTCACTCATTAAAAATACATATTATAATCAATAAAATATGGGTAAAGAAATTATTAAATATTATATTGAAAATAAATTTACACATATCTGTATCTTCTTAATTTCTCTCGATCTTTAAATTTGCATCCATATGTATGGCACATGCAACACCATTTTAGATCAACGGTTGCTTTAGGGACAAATTCCCTTTCTTGTTGTAACCATTCTCTCCGAAGCTTTCGAACAGCCTCTCTTTGACAAACATGTAGGAAATCGCCAACTATTTTCTTGATCTTTGATAAAAATTCAATGATATCGTCAAATAAGCGACATTGAACACCATTTTCTTTGTTGAGCTTATTTTTGAAGTAGGAAAGAAAGTATTCTTGCTGCCTCATATTGTCGAGAATATAAAAAATTTGAATTATCTGCATTATCCATTACTGTAGAGGAAAACAATGTTTTTTTGCTTTTAGTATATATGAGAAATATTCTCATTTCTGGAAATAAGTAATGAAAATCATTAATACAATAAATGTACGAATAAATCATGGTAATTTCATGACTTATAAGAAAATAAGAAAATATTTGAAATTGATACAACTTTATTGGATACAACAATACACATACCTAAATGTAATTTCAAAGGCTAACTTGCATCATTTCAAATCAGAACAAATGCTAAAGAAATATTTTCAATAAATATTTAAATTATCAAATAAAATGACATTTCTTTCCTATCATAAATATGTACGTGTATCTGAAAACTCATGTGGGAATTAATATAATTGGTTCAAAAAATGGATAGATAAATAGTTGGGACAAGCAGCAAAGGAATCGTTTGTACTAAAAAAAAGACAGTTTATAATCTTTCAAAATATCCCATTTAAATATGATGAACATCAATCATCAACCTATTTTATTGAACAATTCATGATTTCTTATTAAATATATTTCTCTCATCAACTTCACACTCGTATTATGAGTTTGGCGTCGTTACATGCAGACGAGACAAAAAAATGTCAAATTAAAAATCCCCATGTACTAAATCAACAATCAATTTAAAAATGATGTCACAATATGAAAAGAACATACACTATTAAACTATGTAATACATTTAGTAACCATTAATATACTGCTAAAATAAACAATGTTAAGGACATAATGAAGCCTTGACAAATTTTAAGAAGAAGTTGATTAAGAGGTGTAGGATTCATGATGCCATGGCATTTTGACAAGTAGACATAACTAGTTGAAAAGATGTCTTGAGCCTATTTAACATATTCTAAATCTAGTCATTTTTGTTAAATATTATCACCTTTGAACAAATAATGTCATATGTTCAAGCCCGGGATTAATGGCATTGTTGGACCTTTCTTTGGTTCCAAAAAATTAGCTCCAATAGCTAAGTTTGACAATGGTATTTGTTGCAGTAGATTGCATGTATCGTTCACTTCTACATCCACTGCAGTTGTATCAAGCGCTAAAAATGAGCTACCCGTGACAAGATTCTCACAGAATAATCGAGGTCGATAGCTCTGAACAAATTGAGATGTTGATTCCTCAAATGTAACAATAATTACCAAAATAATTATAAAATAGCAATAAGCTCATTGAAATAATCAAAACTACCTCAGTTAATGTAAATTAACAAATAGTATAAAATCTTCATACCTCTATTGTATGAAGCCAAATGTTGCACTAAATTTGACCTATGTTCCACACTTCCTTGATGCCTAGAAGAAATCTCCATTTTCTCATTCATGGATTTATTTTTTGTATGCAACAGTTCGACACGTTCAAAGTGTGATGTAGTAGCATAATTTGAGTGGTCATGATGTCGTGAACTTTTTTGGACAACTAACTCCTTTGCTATATAAAAAACCAAGAAAGTATTCTCACTATGACCATAGGTACATTTTAAAAAAAAATAGATTGAAATTAATTACAATACCTATACAAGCCTTGTTATTATGTTGTAGTAGGTTGAATGTATTATCCACTTCTATTTCTGCTATTGAATTATCAACCAACAGTGAGGAAGCTTCAACAACACTATATGAAATAATCAAAGTCGACAACATCGAATAGACTGAGAAGTGCATCCCTCAACTGTAACAATAATCACAAAAATAATTAGACTATGGCATTGGGTTGAATCATATACCTTGCTTCAAATTAACCAAAACTTAATATTATATTCAAATACCTATATTGTATGGAATAGAACGATTCACTATATCTGATCTATGCTCGACGTTTCTTTTTTTTCGAGAACAAATATCCATTTCTTCATCCATGCTTTTCTTTTTTGCGCTAACTCGTCCAACCCTTTGAAAGTCCATTGCATCTTTTCTTGGATGCAATGCTTTTCTGCATTGCCTTTTTTTATTGAGCGGGCTCAAAAAAGTATGGTGTCTCTGTTTAGTGATCTTAGATGGGGTTATACACAAGTAAACATTTTATTGCACTCTTGACCTACATTGTATACAAGGTTGTTAAACACATGTGCATGGTCCAAACTCGCAGGTTTAACATCTAATAAGCACCTTAGTGTTTGATGAGTTGATGACATAAGAAATTTCAATTCATCGGCCTCAGACATGGCATTGTTTGGTTTTATAGTTGCCAAATCTACATGATATGAGGAATCACCATTTGGAGAATCAAATATTGGTGGAAGCTCTTCTTGGATTTCTCGACTGGGAACAACTATTTCATTTAAATCAACTTGAAATCTAGGTCTCTCAACAATGCTAGAAACATTTGGTGATACATGCTCATCGAAAACATTTTTTCCTACCACCATGCCAACCTTTAAGACATGTTTACAAACATTGCCATTCATTGCCCAATCACAAATACAAAAGAAAAAATTGGACCCTGTATATATGACCTTGTACCAAGTATCACCACTATTCTTGTTTTGGCTACGAACCCAATATTCATTGATATTTTTCATATCACATACACATTCTTCATCTAGTATTTCATATGCTTTGCACTGGCATCTAGCTATTTGTTCCTCGGATTTTCTTGGTCGTATAAAACTAGATTTCTTTAAACGTTGCATATGAATGTAATAAGGTTCAACGTTTTCCAGAAACACATGAATTAACCAGTCAACCCGTCTATGGCATGCATTATTCTTCTCATCAAGGTACCTATACTTTAAGTACCTATGGTATGACTCAATCGCATTATTTGTGTCTTGATTTGAATGTGGAAACTTTCTATAAGCTTTCGCCCACATATCTGGAAAATGAAGGGGGTCAATGGCAACCTAGTAAATAAAAAATTTGCGACAGAGAATATAAGAATGACACAAAACTACACCGCTTAGAAATTTTATTGTTGTCTAGCCAGGTCATTTTGAAATAATTCAAAAACTTTTCTTGATCTTTGAATTCATCAAAGATCCGTGCAACTGCATTTTTAACTGAGCTGTCATCCAGACATGAATGCATGATTAATCCTCAAGCTCGAAAAATTGAGACTTTATTTTCTTTTCTATTTACTTTGTTTAAAACATTCTTCATCGATGCATGTTGAACATGCCATATGCACAATAAAATTGATGAATCAGTTAAACACCTTAAACAGAATTACACTAAAAGAGATTAATATATGGATAAGAGTAATGAAACATTATTCTTCTCCACCCCTCCCCTCTATAAATAATTATGAAACTCACCTTAAAGTCTCAATCTCAGTCGCAGCATCATCTGTAATAAAAGCATGAACATGCCAATCTGGATGCTCTTTCATTCCTTGGTTAAATAATGTTGATAACAATTCTTTAATATCCTTTGTTGTATTACGTGAGGAAATAACCCAAGCTATTGGGACACCATTATGGTGTTTGTCGAAAACCATCAATGTATAAAGTTGATACTTCATTCAAATAAACATGTGATTATATTATGTAAAGTCCATAGACATGAAATCAATTTAATAACTATAATTAAACGAGATTTACGAGACATGTACTCACCCCATATTTGTTTGTGCTAAATGTAGAGTCCATGGATATAACATTATTGTGGGAGTATTTCACCATCATTTAGCGCATCCAACTAGTTTGTATACCAATGATAAATGGAACATTTTGCACAACATCTTGTTGTTGGTAGAAAAAAAACTTATCTGAATATTGATTGTACCAACAATCCACGCTAGTTGGATCACTTTGGTCCTTCACATATTCTTGCCTTTTTAGATCATTGTACATGTTTAAAATATCTTGTCTTGTCATTAAGGTGTCTCGAGTTGTCCCTATGAACAATTGACCAAATTGATGCTCCACATCATAAATGAATTTATCCCATATCATTGTGGCGTTAAAACCATCTTGAACCATCTGTTTCACACTAGCTCGTAGATTATCTGTAAGATGTGGTGCATAATTGAAAGTCTGAGGCCTTCCAACTACATCCTTTCCATGACATTCAACACCAGATTTGTCAATATGCCTACATGTTGTATATGTAATAACAACATCGTTTGGTCTCATGCAAAGTCGGCGCACGATGAAGTAACACTGACAACCAACTTTAATGCTTTGACGCAAACTGCGCTTTTTTGTTGTAGTTTCAACTGTATTTGTTGTAAGAATATCCCTTTGGACTTTATGAGTAGACTCCGGACCATATGCACAACAATACCTATTACATATAGCTATAATTATTTGAAGATATAGATGCATGATATTTTTGATGAAATTGAATGATAAGTTAACAAAATATAAACATGTATCACACAAACAATTGTGAGTACTATTACAAATACTCACATAGTATACTCCAAATATGTGTCAAAATGATTTTTTTTTATCTCCTCAAGTTTTCGGGTTCGTCGAGTATGAACAACAAACTGAGTAGGAGCAGGTTCTCTCGCTTGCTCTCCTCTTCTAAAGCCCTGAAGTCTACAATATGGAATAATTGCGACCTGGTCCCCCTGTATTTCTGTCCATGTCAAATCTTCAACGAAAAGCTCTACCATATCTTCCGGATCTTCAACCTCCAACTCATTTATCTCCTCCCACTTTCCCATTTTAACACCTCTACACAATCACGTACAAAAATAAATTCTATAAAATGTATTCTAATATAGCTTAGAAATAATTAGTTTAAAAGTAGATAAATATGACTACGCTATAAGATCCATTGTGATGAATTGATCCAATGGAATATCCATGACAGTTTACAGATCATCCCTTGAGTAGTCCTATGTTGACAAAAGTAGGTGACAACTATTTTAGGTGATAGTAAATGCTATAAGGTATAATTGTTTAGTATTCGTTACAAATAGTAGTGTACAAGAGTTGAAAATATAAAGAGGAACAAGGAAAAGATACAATGATCTACTTTGACTCTTGAGTTGTCATTGTACATAACAATTTTAGGATCCATCCATGCATAACCACACTTGTGCCAAACAAAGTTGTGTGTTTGTGACCATAGACTCGCACCACAACTAAGAGTGACCATGACAACTAAATATGAAATATTAAGCATTCCAAAGTTGCCACTACAATGTGCACTCATACATTCTTCTAAGGTTAAATTTCTCTAGCATGAATCTTATAAACATGGACATAGTCAATCTATGACTCTTTTCTAGATCATTACATAACTTAACAACCTTGGATTTATTCCATCCCACAAAGAGGAGGATGACACCCATATGAAAGAATATTATTTGCCTCTGATGGATCAAGTCCTTACAAAGGAATAATTTTCAATTGGGATAACATTGCTTTGAGCAATATGAATGACCTAAGATACAATTTATTTAATAGGTTCACAATTATTATGAAAATAACTCGATTATTCTGAAAATAATTCTGGAGATGGATCATACACAGGATTCTGAATAACAACAGTTTATCAGGGGAGGCGCTTTATCAGTTGACCAACTGCTTCAGCCTTGCTACACTGTACGAATTCGTCTGAATCACTCCTATTTGAAGTTCATTTCATTTTGAAGTTCCAGGGAAGTAATCTTCATATTTCAACTTCTACTGATTGACTGGAAATGGTTCATTTGTTTCACAGAAATCTCTCTTACAACAATTTGTCTGGGAATATTCCTGCCATAAAGAACTTTACAAGATTTAGTCCAGAAAGGTGTAGATATATTAAAAACATTTATTTCTGGATCAAATTCAGTATTTGTTCTAGATATTAGTGGGTTTGTGCATTTTATCTGACAGGATTGATTATTACCTCAGCTTTTTAGGAAATCCAAGTCTCTGTGGGATTAGATTGGATCACTTTGTGGGATATACGCTAGGCAATCAAAAGGTGAAAGCAAAATTAAATTTTACAGATCAAATTACATAGATTAGTTCTGTTTTACGATTAAATTTCCTGGGAAATTATATTTATAAATGTATTATTTTGAAAATGAACAGCTTCTATCTTAACACTAGCTATTGTTTGCATCTCGCCGGGCTCACTTTTATTAGGATCTATGATTATCATAGCTCTCTACTTTTCAAATCAGCCTAAACCATTCACCAAAGGATCAGCAAGCAAAATGGGTCAAGGTATTATTATGCCACATTTCTTATTTGTCTAGATTATATCATAGAAATAAAGTATTATCTCAAATCAATATCTATGCACTTCATTAAAAAATGCATTGATGTCCTGATCAGGTTCTCCAAGGCTAGTAATATTGCACATGGACATGGCCCTTCACATGTATGACGACATAATGCGCATTACAGAAAATTTGAATGAGAAATATATAATTGGCTATGGTGCTACTAGCACAGTTTATAAATGTGTTCTTAAGAACTGTAAGCCAATTGCTATTAAAAGACTATACACGCACTACCCACAAAGCTTGCGGGAATTTGAGACAGAATTAGAGACCGTTGGAAGCATCAAACATCGGAATCTTGTAAGTTTGCTGTAATATCGAACTTACCTAGCTGATGGCCCTAGTTCCTGTTTGAGTGCCGTGGTTGAAGGTGAGCTGCGGCCCTGGTTCCTGCTTGAGTGCTGCGGTTGAAGGTTCCTGGTTGAGGGCTGCGGTTGAAGGTGAGTGCTGCAGTTGTCATTGCCGTAACCTTCCCATCCGTTTCCCATCCGTCTCCGTCGCCCAGCTGCTTACCTACGGAGGATCGAGCCAGGATCCACGGCACTGCCAGATCTACGGAGGATCGAGGTAAGTGGGATCAGCATTAATGGATGGCTCATGGGATGTCCATCTCCGGAAGCCTCATGCGGGATGGGCATCCTTGCCGGAAAGGTGCCGCCAGGAAGGCCCAGGGGGGCCGTGTACACTTGACCGGACCCCGCAGCAAGAGCATTAATCACTCTGCTGCGGGGTAGATATTGCTTGCCGAGAAACAGACTAATACCAATTTCAGTGTCCTCAACTCACTCCTAAAACCACCGAGGACTCACCAAGAACGGATGACCCAGATCTGCTCCATGAGCCTCCTCTCTCCTGCGCTCTCTGTCTCTACACAGCTCACTGTCGTTGCGGGTCTTACCATTTTGAATGTATAGAGAGTTTTACAAATACATTGGCCTAACAAAATGCCTTGTTAATAAGATCCTTGTTATAACTATAAATAGATATAAAAATCAAACATTCAAAATCTGACCTTGTTCGTATACGAACAGAAGAATGATGTGGCGACTTTTAAATGTGATGATGTGGCTTTTTATAGCTGGAGATTCATATCAGCTAATAGATTTCGTAATTTGAAATTACGTCATCTATACTGATAGATTTAATAATTTGGAGGATGTTTTCGTACGAGCACAATTTCTTTCACCAAAATTTTATAGGATGTTTTCGTACCAGCACAATTTCTTTCACAAAAAGAAAACCAGTGTTCCACCAAGTTTCGAACTCGAGGTCGGGAGCAGAGCATGGGTGCTGGGAAATGTACATTGAGATGTGTGGAGAACACCCTCAAATTTTAGAAAAATTTAGAAAACTGAAAAATATTAAGGTCTTTAATATTATTAAAATCATATAATTTATATAAATCTCAATATATTAACATATAAATTCCTCATCTCATCACCATTTATATACTAAATTTATGATACATGCACATATATCCCATTATAAATTTGAATTATAAACATAAACAGTAAATTAAAATTTAAAATCATAAATTTAATTTAAAATCATAAAAGTGAATCATAGACATGTCACATAAACATAAACTTATTAAGTCTCAAACATTAAAGTCTTAAACACTTTCTAATTCAAAGAGTCAAAAGAGTGATAAGTCAATGAAACACTATCTAATTCAAAGAGTCAAAAGAGTGATAAGTCAATCACTCAGTCTGAGTCTGGTCCCATGGACTGGGAGACTTTCTAATTCAAAGAGTCAAAAGAGTGATAAGTCAATGACTCAGTCTGGTCCCATGGACTGGTCCTCCCATGGAGGGAGATAGTTCCATGGACTGGTCCTCCCATGCATCCATTGCATGAAGCCTAACAGATTAGTTTTTTCAGAATAAACTAACTTTGTAGCTAACAGACCTTTCTGATTACAAATCTGGTAAATTTCAGGCATGAACAGAGTTCTATCATGATCCAAGCTCGTACACAGGGAAACAGGGAAACAATGCCAATAGGGGTTTTTCCCAATTCTGAATCAACCAGATTCAATTAGAAGTTCCAGATGGATAAAAACTAACGGCCAGATCCCAGATCCCAGCAACCAAAGGGATGTTTGTCTCAAGAATAGATGGCTCCCATGCAAAACAGAGAGCAGTGGCAAACTTCAAAACAAAAACTAAAATGTAACACATTAATTCCGCAAAATCTATACTTTAAACACTAATTAGTAATTACAAATGAAATCTAGAGTTGATGAGAGAAAGCTGGAGCTGTGTAATCTTGTAACAAACTTTTCTCCAAATGCTGGAATCTGGACCAAGACCAAAATACATGTTCTTATTTCTTAATTTTTTCAATTTTATATTCTAGCTTGTAAGACTGTCCAAGCATGGATGCCTGGAAATCATCTCCTTTCAAGTTCAAAGGCTGGACACAAGAATATCCTTCAGCTACCGTGCTCTATCACAGGTTGTCTGCTGCAATTAGCTGGCAGCTTCAATCTTTCATATATTTGATCTTGAATTTTCAGTTGTGGGTGAACCAATTTTGTGTCATAGAATGAAATATTTTAGTTTCTCAGCTTTCTTTTTAATTACTATTTGTTGTCAAAGGCATGTCATCTAATTCGAAATTCTTGCCATGTTAGTTAGCTATCACATATACACGAGGCCATTGAGCGTTTCAGTCTGTTTCTATTTGAACAGGAAGGACTATTTATTCACAAGGAATCCCAGCACTTCAGCATGATCAAATCTTTCCATGTGTTAAGAGTCAATAACCAGGAGGCTGACAGCCAAACAAATCAGGCCATCAGACTCCAGGAAGGAAAGGAATTCTTTTGGTGAATGGAACCCAAACCCCTGAAGTTATCCGATGAACACATCTTCAATTCAATTTTGATAAGAGGGAGATCTTGGCTCTCCTCTATTTTGGATGGGTTTAGACCCCCACCTACAATAGACATAAAATAAAAATAAAATTAAAAAAGAAGGGATCTTTTAAAAAGTACAAGTTATACCCCTAAAAAGGTATAAGTCTGAAAAGATACACATACCCTACCCGATGGGATTTACCCTTGGGATTTGAAAATGTGACTTTTTGAAAGAAAACACATGTTCTGCACACTTATGAACCAATACAATTCTCTTGACATTCTTCTTGAATATTCATCATGTGGTACAAGGGATGCTATGTAGCTGTACTGCTGCCATGATACAAAAATGATGCCAAAATTCAATTTTTCATTCCACAGTCTCACAAATTAATACCTGCAAGGTTGTCATAAACCATTTCTACTCCAAATTTCAAATCTCTAATGAAAAACCTACAGAATTACTTGTAGTACAGCACAGTCCTACACAAAATTTAAAAACACCTCCAGCAAATAGCACATCTTCCTATAATCAAACAGCTCAATACCAAAAAAAACTTTGATGGACATACTTCAGATACAATTCAACCAAATTTCGATTAGTCTTATATATCTCTCGAATTGAAGTTGCATTTATGCAAGCCAAATTGATAGACCGCCTAGAGGCTTACACAGATAGAAAGCATATCCAAAAAGTAGCATACGCTACTATGTGAGTAAGCACTAAATTGATATTTTGTCCTGCCTTCAAAATGAAAAACAAAATATCTATATGCTATATATCATTATAGCGATTCTACTATAGCCAAAATTGAAGATGCAATAGATGTGAATACTAAGATCTAGCATTACCTCTTTCTGCCTTCAAGATCTATATACTAAAGTGATTCTATTGCTGCCCAAATTTAAGAGGCCAAATAACGTGAATAATAGTCTGGCATTGCCTCGTGTTGCCCTTCAATTCTTCTAAATGAATGGAGCATTCCTCCTGTAACAATGCGAACCGTTTCACAATAGCCTCAGTCTCGAGAATGTGCTCCAGTACATGCACTCATGCCCTCTAGCCTCACCCAAAGGGGAAACCATGTAATATAATAAATCCCGTCTAAACCGAGTACCTATTCCTCAATCGATTCTTCGCTTTCTCTTCCCTTACCACGAGTTCCGTTTGCGGAACTCATAAGACTGTCCAGCAATGCCTTCAATTCTGCATCGGAATTTTCCACCATTTTCTTCACATATGTAGTGAACTCAGCAAGCTTATACCTGGTTTCTTTCATAAACGTCTCGTAGTCAATCATATCTTCCGGTTTGTCTTTAGGCATTGGCATGGACGAAACTGGGGCCTTGACAGGTATGTGATTCGAAACCGGGGCCTTTTCAGTGTTGGGGGTCTTGAGAACTTCAGCAGTTATAATACTTGAATCGCTCTCAACTTCTTCCTCCTCTTCTTCGTCTTCCTCCCCAGTGTTAGTACCTGAATCGCTCTCAACTTTTTCCTCCTCCTCTTCGTCTCCCTCCCCATGATCTCCAGCCCGTCGCATATCATCGCCAACTGCGTTGGTGCGATTCACCTCCATTGAATCTCCTGCAACCTCTACCTCCATCTCATCTCCCTCGGTGTGCTCACCCCATGCATGTTTCCACAGCTTAAACATTTCTTTCTCATGCGAGCTGTTGAAAAGAAAAACGTCTTCTTTAATATTTTCTTGATCAATCTTGTTCTTAATGAACTCATACCTACCCTTCATCCCTCGCAATTTTTCATACAGCAGGAGCTTACTGGGCTCGTGTGACAATGAATCAGAAATCTTTACAAGAAGCTGTTGAATGTTCTTGGGAAACTCCAAACCCTCCTCCACCCAAACCAGATAGCCATACATGATGACGCTCTCGTCGTTTTCCGTCCACACATGCGACCTCTTATTTGAGGACATCTGAGGCGACTCCGTCGCAGAAGGAGTCGCATCGGTGACAGCAACCACAGATTCGCGGGGCCGCTTCTGGGGTTTCTTCTTCATAGGGTTTGTCTCGGATGGGGTACCCTGGTTTCGAACCGCGGACCTGTCCGCAATGTCGGATTTCTTAGGCGAAGGCGGAACAACAGGTTTCGCCACCACCGGACGGTTGCTTGCCTGCTCAGGCGCGGGCTCTGAGTCGGACGAGGAAGCAGAGACGGAGGAAGATTGCTGTCGCTGGGAATTGCTGGTTTTCAAGTAGAATCTCTTCTCGGCTTCGGCTCTTTTCGCGTCTGCGGTGCTCTTGAACTTCGAGGGGGAAGGGGGATTGACGTTCGGCTCCGATGGGGTGCCCTGATTTCGAACAGTAGACCTGTCCGCGGCGTCGGATTTCTTCTTAGGCGTAGGTGGGACAACAGGCTTTTCTGCCACCGGACGATTGCTCACCTGCTCGGGCTTGGAATCGGACGAGGAAGCAGCGGTGGAGGATCGCTGTCGCTGGGAATTGTTAGTTTTCATGTAAAACCTCTGCTTGACTGAGTTCCCACTGCTGTCACCCGTGGGAGAAGATTCGTTCCTGCATTTGAAAAGAACGACATATGCGAAACCTTCTATGAATTTCCTAGACTAAATACGAAGGCAAAAAACCCATTTGATTTGAGGTTTAGAGAATTGTTTAGTCTTAAATACAAATGCAAAAACCCTATGTGAATTAGGATTTACACTAAATAGAAATGCAAAAACCCTGTGTGTGAAATACAGTTTTGATTACATTTTAAAAAGAAATACAGTTTTGATCAAGAGAAGCTTCGAGAATTAGGGAAGCTTCAAGAATGAGGAATTGTTTAAATTGTATTTTAATTTATAATGGATTTAGTATATTTAAATACTTTTTTGACATTCAAATCATGCAATTTACATAGCTAAATTAAGTTTTTTTAAGGGTTGTCTATTTTTTCCAAGTTTTTCACTTTAGTAGTCTATTTTTTCTAAGTTTTTTACTTTGAACAAAATAAGACACAATATTTAGACTACACCAAATACAAATGCAACACATAGTAGGAAGGAAGGAAGTGAGGGTTGTCTATTTTTTCTACTTTTTGGACTTTCTTGGTCTTTTTCTAAGTTTTTGACTCTGAACAAAATAAGATTGGGAGGGAAGGAAGAGAGGTTGTCTATTTTTATATTTTTTAAGTTTTTGACTTTATGGTGCATTTTGATTCGAATCCCTTAATTCTTTTTTGGTAAAATCCAAATTTGCAAGTGTCCAAATTTGGAAAGCCCCAAGGGTTAGCTCAATTGGTAAGACGTGTGTACACTCTCTCGGTTCGGGGAGAGGTCACGGGTTCGAGCCTTCTTTGCCTTTTGCAAGGATGGCCGACGGTTTACCACCTCTACCATCCACTAATGTGGGGAAGTATTGTTGGGTTTCCCGTGCATATTTCCATATGAAAAAAAAGTGTCCAAATTTGGAAGTGTTTAAATTGTGTGTTTGAATACATAAATAGATTTATCACCCTCAAACACCCCTATGACACCCAAATTATGCAATTTACTTAGCTAATGTATGTGATACTAAGGTTTTTTAAATATTATTTAGACTACATGAAATGTCCATTTTTCGAAATTTATTAAAATGACCAATTTTTCACTTTTTTCATATTTCGACCTTTGACCCAAATGCTCCCGAATCTTCTAAGAAGGTGTATGAATGATATTATGACTTGAATATGATGTTCAGTGATAATTTATGACCCTCCATTTACTTCTAAAACTTGTTTAATATTCTGACCAAAGTAGGAGTCTTTACTAGCAAATTGGGGCTCCAATTCCCCCTGGGTAAATGATGGAAATGACTTCTCAAATGCTCCCAAACCCACTCGAAATTCTGAACATATGCAGGAGATGTTTAAGGGACATTTTCAAGGTCTCATATGCATCATTATTCAGTTTATACAAGTTGTTATGACCCTCTCCCAAATAGCTACAAAATCACTAATTCGACCCAGGGAAATGGCACCAAATCTTCTCCAAATGCAATTAAACTGAGTAAAATGACCTCAAATGCTTAAGTGATGAACATGAAACTTGTAATGTTAATAAATGATAGTCCATTCATCATAAATATTTCAGAGAGACATTCTTCCATTCGAAATAATCAACATTGTCGTGGCATACATCAATATAGTGGAGAAATGGTCATTGTTTGCTCATTAATAGTCACTTTTACATAAAACCCTTTGATATTTCGACCTCATACTTTGTGAGAATGAAGAACATATCATATTGAGCTTATTAGAATCAGAAATAAACAATCAAAAATTCTCCCAATTCGAAATCATCAGCATTATAATGGTTCACAACAAGATAGTGGGGAAATGACATTATTTATTCATTGTTTAACATTTTTACATGAAATATTTTGGTATTTCGACATGAGAGTCTTCTGAACTTGAAATATAGAGCATTTACATCATAACATAAAATAATGGGGCATTAGAAGCTTCCCTAAATATATCAATAGCTCACCCAAAGTGTAATCCCTCTATGAGCAAGAATATGCAATAAAAACTGGAAATGGTTGAGAGAAAGTGTTGCACTAGAAGGAACCACGAGTTGCCCTGCAGCTTACACCTGCAAATACAACTTGCTAGAATTATAATCCTCCCTTGTCCAATTTGGTCAATTATGTCTAAATTAGGAGTCATTTCAGTGTATTTTAGTCACTAGCACCATTGGGTCCACTTGGCCTAATTGGGGCACATGTACTAGTTACTAAAGTGTGGGGAGCACTAATTGAGTCCAACTACCATTGATTGCATTACATGCATCAATTTAGGAGCCTCCTAGATCAATCCCTACAAATTAGGAGCCACTAGGAGTGTCGATACCAACCTCCATTAGTTGAGTTCAATTGGTGACTAGTCAAGCTCAATTAGGAGTCAGTTACATTCAGTTCTACTCAGTTAGAACTAGGTTTGCATGGATGCATGCAGGTGAGGCACATTTACTCAGCTATCTCAGTCAGTTAGACTAGTTAACACTGAATTAGACACTTGAGTTTGGATTTTGAACTTTGATGAACTCAGATAATGATTTAGACAAGGTTAGTTAACCATTCAGTCAAGTAGTGTCAAACCAATTCAAATTTCCACACATGGATTCAAATTGCATGAGGCTATTTATCCATTGTACTTCATTGTAATTAATTATCTAATTACTTTTGATTAATGAAAGCATTCACAGTTGCAAGCCATTTTTGCACTGTTTCATTCTTCAATTTCTGAGTAAAATTGTGTGATCTATTATGTGAGTTGTGTGTTGATCCATAGATCTATGTGCTCAATTTAATATGGTATCAGAGCCTCAACGAGACAAGGCACTTCTCCTACTATAGATTCATACTTGGATCAAAAAAATTTGAGCAAAATTGCTCCTTCCAGCACTGCACTAGAAGCAGAGAATTTGCCACTTAATATCCCAAGTTAATGAATTGTTGATCAAGCTTGCTTGATCAACTATGCTGGGTGTGAAGGAAATTCCAAAAGTGCAGGATGTCGACCTTAATTTATCTGTTTGATTGTGTAATTTACATTTTTTTCAATCTCCTTCACTCCATTCACTACAAGCAGCTCAGTCTCCTTCACTGCATTCGCTACAGCAGCTCAGTCTCCTTCACTGCATTCTAAATGGCCCGTCCAATGGAGCTTCTCACTCCTTTAAACTACCACCAGTGGAAGGAGGACATGGAGATGCAGCTACTCTCCAAAAGACTCTTCAGACACACAATGGAGACAAATCCAGAGCCAATTCATTATGTTGACAAAGAAAAGTACCAGAATAGGCTTGATGAGGCATACGGATGCTTGTGCCTCTCAGTCTCTTGAGATCTTCTCTTCCACATCAATGGATTGAAGACTCCCAAGCAGGTTTGGGATAAGCTTGTTTCCTTATTTGACAAGCAGGATGACCTAAGGATCTATCAGTTGGAGAATGAATTGATTTCTCTTCATCCAGCCAATTTTGAAACACTAAATGACTTCTTCACCAAATTCAAGCATCTAGTGTTCCAGTTGAAGCTATGCAAGGTTGAGAAGGAGGATGATAAACTCATCCTTGCCATTCTCTCAAAACTTGGTACAGACTACTCAATCTTTGTATCAACCTTCCATTTAGTGAAGCTCACTACTTCAAATTGGAGGACGCCTACTCTTAACTCCTTCATTGAATCTCTCGCTCAGGAGCATGACAAGTTGATCTAAATGGGGAACATGAAGAAACATGCCATGCATTGAAGACTAGCTACTCAACAGCACATGCCTTCCTCATTGATTCTGGAGCTTCCAATCATATGGTTGCATCCAGAGAATCATTCTATTCCTTACAGTCTTTTGATGGTCCTAGTATTCAGATGGGAAATAATAGTCAAATTGGATCCAAAGGGGAGGGTTCTATCAAGATTTAACATGGAAAGTTCAAAGATGTATTTTATGTGCCCTACTTAGCTACAAATCTGTTATTTGTATACCGGATGACTCATACTGGCTCTCCAAAGTGAGTGATATTTGGTCCTGACTCGGCATAGATCACATATATCTCTACTGGGAACATCATAGCGAAGGGTGTTGCAAATCATGCCTCCAAGGCATATGAGTTCTCACACTTCATGCCATTTTTTAGATCCAATGCACTCTCAACGGGCACTTACAAGGGAAGGTAAAAGCATTCCATCTACTTCTTTTGTAGTTTCCACTAGTATTGCAGAACCAGTTGTATCAGTTTATGAGATTGAGATTCAGGGTGATTCAGATCCAGATCCACTCCCTACTCCCAAGCGGGAAGCTAGGAAGATGACTAGAAATCCATCTGACACTCAGAAGACAAAGAACCTTGCGCTATGTCATGCAATCTTACCTCCTTCAGAGAGATGCAACAAACTCCCCATGAGATGCTATATGGCAAGGGTTGATTAGTTACACTGACTTCAGAAGAATAGAGTGGATCATACACCTCTTCATCCAGAAAGAGGCAAAGGTTACATTCCTCCTTCCTTCCATCATCATTTTGGGAGAAGATGGAGAAGTCTACATGCCAGGCCCCAGGATACCTGTGCACAGAACATCATGCATGTTGCTTCACTACATCACAGAGATGAAGGTTGCAGCAACATGTTTTCAAGTTTTTTAAACTTGAATCTTGATTCTATCTGCTTAGTTAGAGGGAGGGCTTTTTTCCCATGTGGTTTTTTCCACAGCTCCTTGTGTTGAGCAGTTACTTTACTTGATGTAATGGGTGACCTATGGTTTTAGTTACCAGGGCCCACAAATTGTCCAAGTTAGCATTCAGGGGGGGTGTTAGGATTATAATCCTCCCTTGTCCAATTTGGTCAATTATGTCTAAATCAGGAGTCCTTTCAGTCTATTTTTAGTTACTAGCACCATTGGGTCCACTTGGCCTAATTGGGGCACATGTACCAGTTACTAAAGTGTGGGGAGCACTACTTGAGGCCCACTGCCACTGATTGCACTTGCATGCATCAATTTAGGAGCCTCCAAGATCAATCCCTACAAAGAGCCACTGGGAGTGCTGATACCAACCTCCATTAGTTGAGTTCAGTTGGTGACTAGTCAAGCTCAGTTAGGAGTCAGTTACATTAAGTTCTAGTTTGTTAAATTCAGTTCTACTCAGTTAGCGCTAGGTTTTCATGGCTACATGTAAGTGAGGCACATTTACTCACCTACATCAATCAGTTAGACTAGTTAACACTGAATTAGACACTTGAGTTTGGATTTCGAACTCCGATAATGATTTAGACAATGCTAGTTAACCATTCAGTCAAGTAGATTCAAACCAATTCGAATTTCCTCTAATGGACTTGAATTGCATGAGGCTATTTGTCCATTGTACTTCATTGTATTTAATTATCTAATTACTTTCGATTAATGAAAGCATTCATAGTTGCAAGCCAGTTTTTGCACTGTTTCATTCTTCAATTTCTGAGTAAAATTGTGTGATCTATTCTGTGAGTTGTGTGTTGATCCATAGATCTATGTGCTCAATTTAATACAACTCCATTAAAGCTCCTTGAAAGACTTGAGTGGCCTCTTCAAACACCAACTTGGATGGGAATCTTTCGCCCTCGAAATTGGCTAAGGAAAGAAACTAGTCATCCACTAGCTCTCTTAATTCACAAATGCAAATTTCTCAAATGATCAAAATCTCTTCTCTTAGTTGATCCCTGTATTTTATAAACATACCACAGGGGCGTCGCTGACTGAACAATATGATAGCACGTTCGTTCATATTGGGGCATTAAAAATGGTCGAAATTTCAAAAAATATATTGGGCATATATTTAGGGTTAAAAGGGTTTTTTTATGTTAATAAACAATATGCAATATAATGGGGCTTTGTTTATCCCCACTCAAGCAGAAATGGACGCAAAAAATAGGGGCATGCGGGAGGGTTCACCTAGCAAGGTTACTATGAATCTGGTTCCTTGACTGGTGCGTCCATCATTTCCCATGCCTTTGCTCATTATGTTGGTGTTTAGAGGTCAGGTTACGAGTAAACTCCAACTTCTTCCAAATTCCCCATTGCTGGTTAATACTCAGATGCTTACTTTGGTACTGGTGCATCTGAATCTCGATATGGTTCTTTTACTACTTGTTCAAGATATGCTGATAGCTATGTGGCTCTAAAACCACCGAATACAGGGGTGCCTTTGTCATTGCTTATACTACAGACTTAGCCTTTCTCGTCTCTACTACGAGATCTACTATCGGTTCAGGTTCTTTCTTTTATTATGGTACCAGATCTAGGTAAACTGATTCAAGGTCATCAACAACCAGATATTGATATCGATCTAGAATAGGATGGGATACGCTAGAGGTAGCTTTTACACTTTACATTCACTTATGAATCTACAAGTGTTGGCTTTGGATCGAAATGTGTATATTTAACCCTAAGGAATGGGTCTGGTTCGGATGTTGTAACTATAAATGAAAAACAAGCTAGCTTCTTAGCTAGCAATGCGTATCCCTCAACTATGAAAAAGTTGGGTTGTTGTGGTTTAGGTACCATATCCCTAGGGAAAGTGGTTCTTGAGTGTGTTTATTTATATTTGCCTGTTGCAGACATTTTTATGAAGCCCTTGGCTAAACAAAAATTTGAGTTGCTGAGGGAGTATGGGTTTGGTTGATAACATTTTCTAGTCTTAGTTTTTACTTGGATTACTCAGCCACTTTATTCCTTCAACAAAAATAGCAGATATGATATGGTGAACTGAGAAAATCCTGCACAACAGGTCTTAGCTTTTACCTAGATTACTCAGCCACTTTATTCCTTCAACACAAATAGCAGATACGTTATGGTGAACTGAGCAAATCCTCCATAGTAGTAAGAATAATTTGGATGAGGGTGCGAGAGAGTAGTTATGTGTAACACCCTGGTTTTGACCCCGTTGCATTAACTGTACATGATGTATATATTGTAATAATCATGGTGCGGAGCTAAATGCCAAGGCCCCACTATTGATTGGTTATGCTATGTTTCGGATTTAAATTGTCACCGATGGTATATTGGGGCATGCGGCATACATATTGAGTTTTGTCATCATGTAAATATGCATCTTTAATTAAATAACCTGACCAGTTACGTTCGCGGCAACTAAATTGAGAAGATGCATGATTTTCACAAGGATAAGGGTGGGGGAAATTGTCAAACCTTGAGCCATGAGGGAAAAACCCATGTGTCACCACCTTGTCTTACCCAACCACCTCCATTAAGAATTGCTGCTGGTAGTTGGGAAAGTTATAGCTGGGAGTGGATTGTGGGAGGACTGTAAGTCCTTACCCACATGCACACTCCACCCATGGTTGAATTCACAATGGAAAAAGAAACCACCGCCATCACTCCCGTGGATACTACTCTCTCTAGGCTTTCTACTCTCTCCACGACGGTGCTGGAACACTCACGCACTCCGGACTATTGCGCATCCTCACGCAGGAGCGAAAGTCTTGTTCATTCTCACGCATAGGATTTTTCTGGTTTTCAACTCATGCAGCGAGCTGGGAACCGTGCTCTTTCATCCACGTTTTTGGCTGTATGACCTCCTCACAGACTGGTATGATCGTGTAATCTCCCTGTCATTTTAATGTTGAGATTGGAACTGTTGTTCTTCCTGTGATTTGTGGTCGTTGCTGTTCTCCTCAAGATTTGTTGTGTTGCTGTGGTCTCCCTTACGTCGTGATTGTTGTGGTCTTCTTTATATTTTGGGGATGGGAGTCTGCTCATTTCACACACAAGTTGGAAGTCTGTATTTTTCTCTTCCTTAGCGTGGTCTATGTATGTTTTCCTGGTGACTTCGTTGCCCAAGGACGGGCTGTTGTTTTCCCCATTATGTGAGCTGTGCTCACTGATACATTTTGGGACTGTGGTTTTCCCCATGCTGTGAGCCGTGTTTGCTGTTACACTTTGAGGCTGTTGCGGATTGTTTGGAGTCGTCTTCCCTGTTTAAGTTGTAATAGCTTATTAATTGCATGTGTGCAATGGTTGGTCTTCGGACTGTGTTGGGAGCAGGGATGGGGGCTTGGTTTGCTTGATAAACCCGGTGGCTGGAAACCACACAGACAGAGCTAGAGGGCTGGCTTTCTTCTCCACAACCCCTGAATAGCACTGGAAGGGAATGCAGGGCCTGAGGGACTGTGTAGCAGAGAAGGGACTGATTCCTTGTGTTGGGTGTGTGTGGGTGTCTTAGAATCCAGGCTAGTTTTGGTGTAGGTGTTCTTAGCTCTGTAATGGGCTCACCAGCTTAGCATTTAGCCTTTCCCAACACCTTAATGGCCTGATAAACCTGACCATGTTGGCTTGGTTGTCTTGTTGATGGCCTGATAAACCCAACTGTGTTGGCTTGGCTGTGTTTTGTGTATCCTTGGCTATGTGTAAGCCTGCTTGTTCCCTTATTCCTTGGAGAATCATGCCCAGCTCGAGGGTGGCAGCGTTGCTGAGAGATTGAGCACGCTGGCCTATGGTTGGGTGGAACGTTGCAGTGACGTAGCTGGTTGTGGAATGAGTTCTTCATAAGATAAGTAACCTTATCTATTTACTTCTGCAATCATATTTTTTGTTAATGGATGTGATGAACATGTTGAATGAATGCTTGTATAAATGTATGTTGCTTCCGCTGTGTATGATAAACAATTGCATTTGAGCATGTTCATGGGGCTTTTAGCCCGCATGGTTAACGTCATGGTAGTGTCCTCTTTGTCGGTTGGAGGGTCGGGGACGTGACAGCGTGGTATTAGAGCTCATGTTGCAGCATGGGCCTGAATGGACCATGAAAGATGCAGGACAGAAGCAGGATTTCTTTCTGCCCAGCAGAGATCGAAAGTTGATGATAGAAAACTTCCACAAATTTGTCTAAGTGTTTGAACTGTCGGTTCATCGGAACACTTAGTGGAACAGACTTCCGATGTAGCAGAAGAGCTAGGCGGAAGCATACCTGATGGAGGATAGTTGGAAGGAAAATGGCAAAAAAATTTCTAAGTGTTAGGCGTCTGTCAGCAGGGAAAAGTTGATCGAGTGCCCGCCGTTGCAGATGGCTAGACAACTACGTGTCCGATGGGCAAGGCCTTCGACCGCCGACGCCGTAAAGAAAGTTCAAAATTTTTCTAAGTAACAAAATTGTCGACTATTGGAAGAAGATAGTGTTTCGTGTGCCACCGTTTCGGAAGTCTAGAGCACTAGCCTTCCGACGAGAAGAGACTGCTGATACCGATCAGGTTATGCCTCAGCAGATTGGGCCGCCGATCGAGAGAAGATTGAAGATGGTGGGCCGCCGTTGCGGCTGCTAATGGAACTATTTCACCGACGAAAAGAAGAGAGTTGAGCCGATCAAGCGTTGAAGAGGAAGACTAAAGGGGGGGAAATTTCAAAAAAAATTCTAAGTCCTAGAGTCGTCAGTCATCGGCGATGGTTAGTGGATGGAGCTTCCGACAGTCGATGAGTTATGGTCCGCGGAACCCGTAGTGGGATCACTACCCGCTGTTGCGGTTGTCTAATGGACTATCCTTCTGAAGGTTAGAAGATTCGATCGCCGACGCAGTAGTGCTTAGCGGATCCGATCGCCAATGAACAGCAGAGAAGTTAGTGGTTTCGACCGCTGAAACGTCAGATTGATAGTTGGAATGAGACCCGATTCTGCACAAGGAAATTTTGAGTGGGATTTCTTAGTGAATCTCGACTGTTTTTCAGTGGGATTTTTAGCTATTTTTTTTAGTGGATTTTCAGGGATGAAAATGAGAAAGTGGCAGCGATATTATGCACCAAATTGCACGAAAATCATAGATTTACAAAAAAACAAAAAAACGAGGGCACTACCCTCGACCCGCCTTGCAGTGGCGAAGCCACAAGGGGGCAACCCCCCTTGACCCCATCATCCCCCTCAAACAGACGTTCTTTGAGGAAGAAAAATTCTATGTTTGGGAGAACTTGTAATTTTATAATTTTTCCAGGAGAGGGTAAGTAATGTTGGTTTATGTCAATGTTATGCATTTAACACTTGTGTTACTAACACGTTTGCAGAATCATAGAAACCTTCAAGAGCAGTATTCCAAGTGGTGTAGTTTGATAAGCCAGAGGTGGTTCAGTCATGAGAACCCATGATGGGTATGATGCTTGGGATTCTTACAAGCGAGCAGAAGATGCCATGGGAGAAAATGTCCGTAATAGAAATGATAACATAGAGTCTAATGGAAGGAGATTCCAAGAGACACCGTCAAATGTTGCAGCCACCATGAGAAGCTTGATCAAATCCCAGGAAGAGCAGCATCAGTTGAATGCTGCAATGTTGCAGAGTTTGACAGACTTGCAAAGAAAGATAGACTCTGGACGAGGTACAACAAGACCAAAAGGTAGTAAGAGCAGTACTAGGAGAAGGAGAAGGACTTCTAATGGATCATCTGATTCTGAAGAATCTAGCGAGGATTCAAGCTCTTCTTCTCATAAAAGAAAAAGAAAGAGACACCATAGGGATCACTCTCGAGATGAATTTAAGAAAGCTAAACCTCCTACATTCAATGGTGAGGTAAAGACTGGACAAGAGGCTGAAGCTTGGCTTCTTGGAATCAAGAAGTACTTTCAAGTGCATGATTATTTAGGAAACATGAAGGCTAGAGTTGCCATATTCAATCTGAATGGAAGGGCATCCATTTGGTGGGAACACTTCAAGCAGGTAAAGAGAATCAGTGAAAGGAGACTTAAGTGGAAACAGTTCAAGAATTATTTCAAGTAGAAATACCTCTCTGACAGGTATTATGATGACAAGATTAAGGAGTTCCATGGGATGAGATTGGGACAACAAACCATGGAAGAATACGCAAATAATTTTTTGGAGCTGTTGAGGTATGTCTGATACATTAGAGATGAAAAAGTGAAGGTCCAGCATTTTCTGAGTGGATTACCTCAATCTTACAAAGATAGAATTGAGTTTTATGAACCTAGAACTCTTGAAGAAGCAATAAGGAAAGCTAAGTATTGCTATGAGCAAAGCAAAGGTAAGCCTAATTACCATAAGGCATGGAAGGACAAGAAGAATGAGAAGTTTGACCAGAGAAAGAGAGGTTTCAAACCTTCTAACTTCAGGAATCAGCAGAAGCAGCCATCTCAAGCTGCAAGTAAACTAGTTGGAGTGACAGGAGAAAAGCCTAAGGATCCACAATAGAATAGAGGACCACTTCAATGTTGGAAATGTGGAGGACCCCACATGTGCAGGAATTGTCCACTTGAGAATGAGAGTGCAAGACCAGTTTATAATGTTCAAGAAGCAGAAATAGTGGGTCAAGTAGCAAGGGCAGTCCCTAGGATTTATGCAGCACTGGAGGACCGCCAGGCAGATCACCAGTCAACTGTGGTTGAAGTAGCAGGTAAGATTGTTGAGCAGTCTGTTTCTATTTTGACTGACCCTGGTTCTACTCATAGTTACATTACTCCTAGAGTAATGGAGATTTGTGCTTTTAAGAAAGGAAAGCATAGGAAGTCTTGGTTAGTTCAGCTAGCCACCAGAACTAAGAGAAAGGTCAGTGAATTGGTAGAGAAATGTCCATTGGACATGGATGGATTGGTCACTTGTGCAGATCTGAATGTTCTACCACTTGGTTCCTATGATGTTCTCATTGGAATGGATTGGTTAGAAGCTCATAGGGTGAAGCTTGATTGTTATAATAAGACTTTTGAATGCATGAATGAAGAAGGGAACCTAGTAGTTGTGAAAGGCATTCCAAAGGTGATTTCAGTACGGCAGGTTTCAGCAGTGCAATTAAAGAAGTTCTGTAGGAAGGGTTGCCAGTTGTATGCAACTCATATTTTGGAGACATTAGGAGATGAAACTCCCTGGTTGGAGGACTATCAGGTGTTACAGGAATTCAAGGATGTGTTTCCTGATGAGATTTCAGGGCTTCCTCCAAAGAGGGACATTGATTTCACAATTGAACTTGTGCCAGGAGCAGCACCAGTGTCCAAGGCACCCTACAAGATGAGTACACCAGAGATGCTAGAGTTGAAGATGCAACTGCAAGAGTTATTGGAAAAGAAGTATATTCGGCCGAGTGTGTCTCCTTGGGGAGCACCAGTTCTGTTTGTAAAGAAGAAAGATGGTACACTCAGGTTGTGTATGGATTATAGACAATTGAACAAGGTTACTGTGAAGAATAAATATCCTTTGCCTAGGATTGATGACCTCTTTGATCAAATGAGAGGAGCAAAGGTATTTTCCAAGATTGACTTGAGGTCTGGTTATCATCAGGTGAGAATCAAGGAAGAAGACATTCATAAGACAACCCTTAGGACAAGGTATGGGCATTATGAGTTTGTAGTGGTACCATTTGGTCTCACAAATGCACCAGCTACATTTATGTGCCTTATGAATAGTGTCTTTAGTAGATATTTGGACAAGTTTGTTGTTGTCTTCCTTGATGACATTCTTGTTTATTCTAAGAATGAGGAAGAGTATGAAGAGCATTTGAGATTGACATTGAAATTGCTCAGGGAGCATCAGCTGTATGCAAAACTGAGCAAGTGTGACTTCTATAGAGATAGAATTTAGTATTTGGGTCACATTATCTCAGAGGAGGGTATATCTGTGGACCCTGAAAAGATTGAAGCCATTATGAATTGGCCTACTCCAAGAAATGTGACAGATGTAAGATCTTTTATGGGACTTACAGGATACTACAGGAGATTCATTGAGGGATTCTCTAGGGTTGCACATGCCATCACATCCTTGCAAAAGAAGGGGATGAAGTTCGAATGGACATCGAGGTGTGAAGAAAGCTTCCAGCAATTGAAGAATCTTCTCACCAATACACCAGTATTGAAGGTTGCAGATCCAGCGAAATATTTTGTGGTGTGTACCGATGCATGCGGACAAGGGCTTGGAGGAGTCCTTATGCAGGACAACCATGTGATATGTTATGAGTCAAGAAAGCTGAAGGAGCATGAGAAGAACTATGCCACTCATGATCTAGATCTTGCAGCCATAGTACATGCTCTCAAGATGTGGAGGCATTACTTGATGGGCGGGAGATTTGAGCTCAGAACATACCATTGTGGTTTGAAGTATCTATTTGATCAGCCTACTCTGAATGCTAGGCAAGCAAGATGGCTGGAATTTTTGTGTGAATTTGATTTTGAAATCAAGCACATAAAGGGAAAGGAAAATAAGGTAGCTGATGCACTCAGCAGGAAGGTGCAGGAAATGCATGTGGCATCTCTTAGTATTTTCCAATCAGATTTGAGGCAGCAAATTGTTAGTCATGCTGCTGGAGATGAATTGTATGAGCAGGTAAAAGACAAGTTGCAGCAGCAAAGTCTTGAGAAGAGGTATGAGGGATATAAATTGGAAGAAGATGGACTTCTTGCTTATAAAGGTAGAATTTATATTCCAGATGTAGCAGCTTTGAGGAGAGTTGTTATGGATGAAATCCATCAAGCTCCGTATTCTCGTCACCCAGGATATTAGAAGACAATTGCTACAGCTAGAAAGCAGTACTTTTGGCCAGGAATGAAAAAGGATATGGCTGAGTACATTTTTAGGTGTATGAAATGTCAGCAAGTAAAGGTTGAGCATCAACACCCTGCAGGCTTGTTGCAGCCTTTGCCAGTTCCGGAATGGAAGTGGGAAGTTATTTCCATGGACTTTATTATAGGATTGCCAATGACTTGGAGACAACATGATTCCATCATGGTTGTGGTAGACAGGTTGACTAAGGCAGCACATTTTATACCGGTTAAGTCTACGCATAAGACTGATGACATTGCAAAGATCTTCATGAAGGAGATTTTCAAATTGCATGGATTGCCAAAGGCAATAGTCTCTGACAGAGATGTCAAGTTCACTTCCAACTTTTGGAAGGGGTTGTTTGTAGATTTGGGTACAAAGCTAAACTTCAACACTGCATACCATCCTCAGACAGATGGGCAGACAGAGAGAGTTAATCAGGTGCTTGAAGATATGCTTCGCATGTACGTGATGGACAAGCCAACCAAGTGGGAAGATTACTTACACTTGGTAGAGTTTGCTTATAACAATGGAAAGCAGGCATCCTTGGGGATGAGTCCGTATGAAGCTTTGTATGGAAGAAGATGCAGAACACCAATGAATTGGGATAACCCAGTGAACAGGGTTGTGCTTGGGCCAGAATTGCTCAAGGAAATGGAGCAAGAGGTTGTAAAGATCAGGCAAAATCTGAAAGCAGCACAGGACAGATAGAAAAGCTATGCAGATAAGCATAGGGTGAACAGGGAATTCAGTGTTGGGGATCATGTTTACCTCAGAGTGAGGGCAAGGAAGAGTTCCTTGAAGCTTGGAAGTTTTGCCCAGTTGTCACCCAGATACTGTGGGCCATTTGAAGTGCTTGAAAGAATAGGGCCAGTTGCATATAGACTTGCATTACCTGCTAGCAGTAGAGCTCATAATGTTTTTCATGTTTCTTTGCTTAAGAGATATGTACATGATCCTAACCATGTGATAAATTGGAATGTGATTCAGGTGGAACCCGAGGGAGAGTTCCGAACCGAGCCAATGCGCATCCTCAACAGGAAGGTCACAATGCTCCGGAACCGGGCCATAGGTCAGGTAAAGGTGCAATGAGAGCACTACGGACCTGAAGAGGCTACATGGGATCTAGAGGATGCCATGCGATTGGCACATCCATTTTTGTTCAATTCTGCGGAACACTGAGGTGATACCAGTGTAGCATTTTGTTCAATTTTGTAAGCACTAAGGACAGTGCTATTGAAGGGGGAGGGGAATGTAACACCCCGGTTTTGACCCCGTTGCATTAACTGTACATGATGTATATATTGTAATAATCATGGTGCGGAGCTAAAGGCCAAGGCCCCACTATTGATTGGTTATGCTATGTTTTGGATTTAAATTGTCACAGATGGTATATCGGGGCATGCGGCATACATATTGAGTTTTTTCATCATGTAAATATGCATCTTTAATTAAATAACCCAACCAGCTACGTTCGCGGCAACTAAATTGAGAAGGGGCATGATTTTCACAAGGATAAGGGTGGGGGAAATTGTCAAACCTTGAGCCATGAGGGAAAAACCCATGTGTCACCACCTTGTCTTACCCAACCACCTCCATTAAGAATTGATGCTGGTAGTTGGGAAAGTTATAGCTGGGAGTGGATTGTGGCAAGACTGTCAGTGCTTTCCCACACTCACACTCCACCCGCGATTGACTTCACAATGGAAAAAGAAACCACCGCCATCACTCCGGCGGATACTACTCTCTCCAGGTTTTCTACTCTCTCCACGACGGTGCTGGAACACTCACGCATCCTCACGCAGGAGCGGAAGTCTTGTTCATTCTCACACATAGGATTTTTCTAGTTTTCGACTCATGCAATGAGCTGGGAGCCGTGCTCTTTCATCCACATTTTCGGCTGTATGACCTCCTCACAGACTGGTATGGTCGTGTAATCTCCCCGTCATTTTAATGTTGAGATTGGAACTGTTGTTCTTCCCATGAGTTATGGTCGTCGTTGTTCTCCTCAAGATTTGTTGTGTTGCTGTGGTCTCCCTTACGTTGTGATTGTTGTGGTCTTCTTTATATTTTGGGGACGGGAGTCTGCTCATTTCACACAAGTCTGTATTTTTCTCTTCCTTAGCGTGGTCTATGTATGTTTTCCTGGTGACTTCGTTGCCCAAGGACGGGCTGTTGTTTTCCCCATTATGTGAGCTGTGCTCACTGATACATTTCGGGACTGTGGTTTTCCCCATGCCGTGAGCCGTGTTTGCTGTTACGCTTTGAGGCTGCTGCAGATCGTTTGGAGTCGTATTCCCTGTTTAAGTTGTAATAACTGATTAATTGCATGTGTGCAATGGTTGGTCTTCGGACTGTGTTGGGAGCAGGGATGGGGGCTTGGTTTGCTTGATAAACCTGGTGGTTGGAAACCACACAGACAGAGCTAGAGGGCTGGCTTTCTTCTCCACAACCCCTGAATAGCACTAGAAGGGAATGCAGGGCCTGAGGGACTGTGTAGCAGAGAAGGGACTGATTCCTTGTGTTGGGTGTGTGTGGGTGTCTTAGAAGCCAGGCTAGTTTTGGTGTAGATGTTCTTAGCTCTGTAATGGGCTCACCAGCTTAGCATTTAGCCCTTCCCAACTCCTAAATGGCCTGATAAACCTGACCATGTTGGCTTGGCTGTCTTGTTGATGGCCTGATAAACCCAACTGTGTTGGCTTGGCTGTGTTTTGTGTATCCTTGGCTATGTGTAAGCCTGCTTGTTCCCTTATTCCTTGGAGAATCATGCCCAGCTCAGGGGTGGCAGCATTGCTGAGAGATTAAGGAGCACGCTGGCCTATGTTTGGGTGGAATGTTGTAGCGACGTAGCTGGTTGCGGAATGAGTTCTTCATAAGATAAGTAACCTTGTCTATTTTACTTCTGCAATCATATTTTCTGTTAATGGATGTGATGAACATGTTGAATGAATGCTTGTATAAATGTATGTTGCTTCCGCTGTGTATGATAAACAATTGCATTTGAGCATGTTCATGGGGCTTTTAGCCCGCATGGTTAACGCCATGGTAGCGTCCTCTTCGCCGGTCGGAGGGTCGGGGACGTGACATTATGTAGGAAGCAGAGTGTTAGAGGGCACCGAAATTTAAAATAATTCTAGGTTTACCTTTTCTTATTTTTGCTTTTCAGTTTAGCTTTTCCTGAATTAGTGTTGGCACATGAGTTAGGAGAAGTTCCAGTACTATAACTGTGGGAAGATTCCAAGGAGGAGGAACACTATGCATTTCTCCTTCCCTCATGGGTTCTCCTTTTTAGGAATTCATTCATACAGGACTGGGTGTGTTATTGTTGCTAGTTGTTAGTTACCCTCCCTGATATGTATACATGCACTGTAACCCTAGCTATCCACGACTTTTTACTGATATAGTGAGGGGGTTTTAAATATGAGCTAGTTGCAATGTATTTCCATTTTTCAGTTAATAAAACGGAGATATGATTGAGTTCATATTTGTACTTGCTATTCACATTTTCAGAGTTTTTGTTTAGGAAAATTTAGTCTTCAGAACCTACTAATTTGAGTGGGATTTCAGAACCTAGTTCATCAAAATCAATTATATGGTACAATTTAAGCACTTTCTGATTAGAGATGAAGATCATTTCATCTCTTTGGATACAGTGATTAAATAAGGCCGTTAAGAATATAATGATTCATAGTAAAATATGTTTTCCCCCTCTATTTTGTTTCTGAAGCATCCCGAATTAACTATGTGATGCTATGTGAGAAGGGTTGTAGTAATTATTTCTATGGATCAGAAATGTAAAATGGCATGTATTAATGCATATGAGAATGGGTTTTAGCGTGTTGTTGCAGATAATTGGCCCCTTTTTCCAGAGGAGACTTCTGTTGGTTGCATATGCCATGCCATGGGTATAATTTTAACAAACCTCAAGCCTTTGAAAGTCGTTCCCTAACAAACATTGACATGAAATGAGCTAGAAACATGGGAATGCATGTCTAAATACAAGCCAAGAAGTTCTCAACAATGGCAACTTTGTTTATTTATTGTTTCTTCATGTGTATATGGAACCACATATACAATTCACTATTTAGTGGCTTCATGCTAGATTGCTTATTCTGGTTAATTATCGATGACTGCATGTGGGATTCTCTAGTGCTGGAAGGTATTGGGTATGATGTGAGTTGTGTTTAGGTACCATGCCATCCAATTAAGGTGGACAGGTAAAAGGCATAGCCTTGTAAGAATCCCTAACAAAGTGCTCTATAATCTAAAATATGTTCAATTAAATTTTAGCAGCACTATGATTACTGATGCCTTTCTGTACTGTAAGTAATGAAGCATATTAAACCTTAAAGGTTTCGAATATAATTTCCCGAAATGTAAGTTTCTTTGGTACCTTCTATGTTTGTAGTTTTGATTTTATAGTGAGAGATCATCTATGGTCTCATCAGGAATTATATTTGAAGGTTTCTGATCCTCTTTGTGCCAACTATTCATTATTGTACTGACTTGTTTTTCTTGGCCGAGGGAAATTTTGGAGTAAATTCATTTCATGCCAAAGAATGGAAAGTTAAACTTGACTGGAATTTTGTGTAAGGAAATTGTCATTGCATGAAATGAAGAATTTTTAATGCTTAAAGAAAAAGAATAACCTAAAAGAAGTTGAGAATATTTCCTCAGTGATTAGGTCTGTTTTTCTTATAATGATTGAGTCTGGTCTTCAGATAAGTGATTAGATTCCAAAAATTGATGGATCTAGTTGTACACAATTGGGGCTCAGTTCTACTTAAGAACAAAATAGTTTGAATGTACATTATGACTCATGATGGGTCTGTTAGATTTCCTATGCCATTCTATATTCTCATTCATCGAAGGCCATAACTTATTTTTATAGTTTGGTTAATTGTCTTATTTTGCTTGGTAAATTGTCTTGCCCCCTTGGCAGTTTCTTTTGTTATCAGTGCCATTGCTAAATTAGATGTGGTTTCTACTATAAGATATTAATTTGAGAAAAAGTTACTTATTATTTTAGCCTTTTGATGCCTCTGAACATAGCAAAGACTGCAATGATATCATCTTTAGTTTAACTGCTAATTTTGATACCTTTCTTACAACTCTACACAAGGAAGTAAACACCCACTTACTACATAAAGTATAATATATTCTAGCTATTTCATTTTAATAAAATCCGGTAGCAATAAATTTCAGTTTATGCATTAAAGCAATATCTATATGTTGAAGTAAGCTAATATTAAGAGATACTTTTAACAATCATAAAGATCCAATAATCCAATATCAAATTTTGTCAATCTATTCTCATTTAATATTTTACTTGAGGGCTACAAGTTTATTGACTTGAAGCATGTGTCTTGTATTTCCTGTAGTGGTTGAAAGTAGATGCTTTAAAGACCTCTGCATCCATAAGTATCCAGATTTAATTTTGTGATGGAAGAAGATAAAATGTGCATTTCTAGATGATCAAGCTCAAGTAAAGGTTTTGAATGGACAAATTTGAAAATGGAAAATAGATTCTATGGCAAGCTGGCCCATGAACTTATTGGATTACCCATGGAAAAAAGTTGCATACGTGCGCCTATTTGGGCCTCCAGCACTGATAACTATCTAGATGAAAGCATCATCTATACGTTGGACCCATGGGATAAAAAAGATGCTAGGCCATCTTATTAGTCAAGTAAAGGAGAGAGAAGTAGTGAAGTCTCTGATACATTGACTTACAGGTTGCGCATGAATTTGTATGCTGTGCACGAAGTTAAAATACATCCATTCCAAGGTTTTATGAATTGAATCAATGCCATTCATGGGTAGAGATTTAAATTTCATTGTTTGAGTTTCATTTCCGCTATCAATATGGTTTGACAAAAAAATTGTTGTGGTGTATTTCCTTTCATTAGCTGTAACTAAGTTATTAACTAATGTTCATGAAAACCTTTCTACTTAGCTTACTTTAAGAGGGGGGCTCCTATATATTCAGCAAATGCAGTTCGCTTCCAGTTTGGTTATTCTAGCTCATCACCAACAATCAACAGTTCTATATTGGATTTGTCCATGCCATCTAAGAGAGAAACCTGTGAATACTATGTATGGACCTATATCTCTAAAGAGTACCTAGTGTTACAGGGACCTTCTAGGCTTGTACTAATATATGCTTCACTTGAAAGTAGCAATGGATGATTTTTTTTTTGAGGAAATTAACATATATGTAATTCACTTTACGCAAGCACCACAGTTTATTGCTATTGCCACCTTTCTATTGCTATTGACTTTTAGTATGTTGCATGTCGATCAAAGATTCAATCATTTGGGGAGTTTGTACTTGGTGTAAGAAACATACCTGCACATTTTAGTTGCATGCTTACGTTGACATCCTCAATTCACTTGGCTCAAAATAGATGGGAACTGTAGGAAGATGATGAAGTTCTTGATTCCAAATTTCTTTCACTAGGTATATCTTTTAGACTTGGACCTTAGACAACAGGATGGTGTAGCTAAACTCAATTTGGTTTGAAACATATTATGTTTTAATAAATTATTTCTATACTAAATGGAGTGTTTCTCTAACAGCTTTATATGCAATCTTGTATTTAACCAAATAATGCCAGCCATACAAAAGTAGTGAAATTTTATTGATCCAGACTACTGCCAACTTAAGGTAATTAGTGATGTCTAGGTTTTAGGGTGGGTTTCATAAATAAATGCTTGTAATTTACAATTTAATGTCACCTTTAGAAGATAACTTGTTTCTAGGTGGTCCATTTCAAAGCAGGAAAAATTGTAGTTATGGTCCTTTTTTTGGTTTATTTGTGGAAAAAATAATTGTTGCATCAATTGAGTCATGCTAGCTGTATTGCTAATGTATCAAAGTTTGTGTCAACCCGTTATTTGGTTGATTAGTAGTGAGTTTCACACACAAATGTGGACATGGATACACATTAGAATGAGAAAGAGTGGATTCATTAATATGTTATTAGATGATGTAATGTCTCTTTACATAATTGAAGAGGGGTATGTTACATAACTTCCAAATACATAACCATTAAATACTACACTAATTACTACATTAAATCATCTCATTATTAAATCACTTTATTATATGTCCAAGTCCTAATTATTATGTCTAAGTTTTAAATATGATCATTATCTCTAACATTGTCCCATAAAGGTCATTTTACATAGCTTTGGAGAAGCAAGATGTTTGTAGTCCACTCCAAGATGAGATCTTCAAAATAGCGACTGGAAGCGGACACTATCAGGCAAGGTTGATGAATTACAAATTATGTCACTGTCTTTCTGTCATACTATTCATTTGTTAGCTGGATGAGATCCAATGTTGGTTGAATTGTCAACCTTTCCACCATTTACATAGAACTTGGATTGTTCATTGAACTCATCTCCACATCTTGGTGGTCCACATCAAAATTTTGTGTTTTCTTCTCTCAAAAGGAACTATCTTAGTTTACTACTGGATCTTCACCCTCCCTAAGGGTCTTCTTCTTATGAATTACAGCAAACAATGCATATTATACCTTCTGTTTGGATTTTAAGTTTTCTTCTTTGCTGATTTGGACTTGTTTCAGTAGAAAAATCCACTAGGGATTCATTTCGTGTGACTTGTCTCAATTGACACATTTCTTACCTAGGCATTATCACTGAGTGTTTCAATGAAATTACAACCATATTTCTTCTAAACCAATCCTACATTCTTATCATCTATCAATTGGAATTATCCCTGTTCTTCTACACCCATAGCAACCATATTTTTGCTATTTCTTGTCAACAATGAAATACTTATTATTGCTGAAATTTATGTCCGAAGTGTGGACTATGCTTCATTATACTATAATCGATAACCTTGTCTCTAACCTTGTTTTATTCCCCACTACTCAGCACAATAGGCTCATATTGAAATTTATTTTACTTATAAATACTATTAGTAAATTGTCTAGATCAATCAACATACCAATCATCCTCACTACTCTTTGAATCCTTGTATTTGGGCATGGACATGTAGAATTCTACTTCCTCCTTGTGGTTAGACACATTAACATGTTTCTTTCCAAATTGATCATTGGAAGAACACTCTTGGTTGTGATTTTCATCCCACAATTGCTTTTCGCAAATTCTGCTTATATGACAACTTGCCACAATAAAAGCATTTGATAGATTTTAATTGTCAGCGTGTGTTGGGACTCGGGAGGCAGAATCAGATTTCTAACAAAAGCAATTTGACTTTTAGTGTGTTCCATGTCTATCAAAGATTTAATTCTTTGGGGAGTTTGTACTTGGTGTAAGAAACATACATGCACATCTTACTGCACAGCTTAGTTTCTTGTAGATGTTGACATCGTCAATTCACTGGGCTCAAAATAGATGGGAACTACAGAAAGCTGATGAAGTTCTCATTTCAAAATATCCTTCACTAGGTATATCTTTTAGACTTGGACCTTAGACAGCAGGATAGTGTAGCTAAACTCAATTTGGTATAAAACAGATTATGGTTTAGTAAATTATTTCTATACTAGATTGGAGTATTTCTCTAACAGCTTTATGTGCAATATTATATTTACTAGAATAATTCCAGCAGTACAAAAGTAATGCAATTTGATTGATCCAGACTTGTGCACATTCAATAGTAGCAGATGTGATTTGGGCCACCCATAACTCCTCCAACTGGGGCACTCCATTGACATTGCCAACTGAATGGAGTTAGTGTCTAGGTTTTAGGGCAGGTTTTAGAAATAAATGTTTGTAATTTACTATTTTAATTTCACCTTTGCAAGATTATTTGTTGCTACATGGTCTGTTTCAAAGAAGGAAAGATTGTATTTATGGTCCTTTTTTGTCTCTTTGGGGGAAAAATGATTGTTTCATCACTCGAGTCATGCCAGTTATATTGTTAATGTATCAAAGTTTATGTGTCAACCCCTAATTGGTTTGGTTGAGTTTCACAAACACATGTGGACATGGATACACAAATGTCAGTATCTGTGTGTGGCAGTGTAAGTGGGTGAGCAAGACTCGGCCTTAGCAAATTATAACTTCTATGAGCATTTAAACCTATAGAATAGACACCATTATCGGTAGGATGGTTGTCTTTTGACTTCATACTCATTAGCTCATCCTATATAGTCCATCCCTTTCCTCTACAACATAGCCTCTGCCATTTCTATTTGCATAATCTCTAAATCACTATAAGTAGCTCGATTTCAGAAGCCTAAAACTTCACAAGTTCTGATTCCCATGGCCTGTTTCTTTCACAAGTGATCACCCCCGTGACTGGGATTTCCTTGTTACACCTTCCACGTGGTCACTTTGCACCAGCATGACTTTGAATCTGTTGAATTTTGGGTCCTCCCCCAGCATGACCGTGGCATGTTTCTTGGGTGGAATGTGGGTTCTTCCATAGTGTAACTGTAACTCTGTTTCTTGGTGGAATGTGGATCCTTCACCAGTGTGACCGTGATTTGTTTCTTTGCACTTTCTTGGTGGATTGTGGGTCCTTCAACAAGGCCAAAAAACCTGTTCCTTAGTGATACCTTGAGAGGTCCTTCTCCAGCATGACTATGATCTGTTTTATTGGGTGGAATTTGGGTCATTCACCAGTGTGAAAGTGATATGTTTCTTGGTGGAATGTGGGTGCTTCACCAACATGACTGTGATCTGTTTTCTTGAGTGGACTGTGGGTCCTTCCCCAATGTGACCGTGATCTATTTTCTTGGTGGACTATGTGTCCTTCTCCAGCATGACCATGATCTGTATTCTCGGGTGGACTATGGGTCCTTCCCTAGCTTGACCATGAGGTGACCATGAGCTTGGTTTCTTGTGTGGAATGTGGGGTCTTCCCTAGTGTGACAATGAGTTTCACTTTATGGGTGGACTGTGTTTTTTCAAGAATGACTATGCAAAGTATGCTTGTGTGTCTCTGCAGTATGTGACTGCATCCTTACCCAGCATGACTGTGTTAACAGATTGACTGTACTGTGTATGAATGTGCTTGTTGACTAAGAATTCTGGGTCAGTATGTATTGGTCATTTCATGTGCAAAGATTTTATATATGCATTGGCCATTTCATTTTTTGGATATCTATTAGTCCTTAATTTAATTTAGGCTTCAATGAATACTGTTGCTTCTAAAATTCTTCTTCTTCTTGATGGTCAATGTTCATAGTGGAGATATTGATGGAAGAGTACCTATAACTACTATGAAATATAGCATCAATGCATTACATTTTCCCATCAAGAAACAATGGCGTCCGTGGTTCCATGGAAAACAAGTAATCTTTGAAATTCCCATCCTTAGTTACAACAATTATCATAGTTATCAATGAAAATCTATGATATTGTTAGGTTTTTTTATGTCGTTTGTAAGTAGTTTAAGGCCAAGTGATTAGGATGCTTTTCAGTTAGTTTTAATTTGGCTTTTTGTGATCAATTTATTTAGCTCATGGTTGATCACTAGGATCTCCTTTTTATGAATTTAGGTGGCAAGATGGTTTATACAGTATCAACGATTAACACATTTGACATTTAGAGGAGCGGGACACATGTTTCCCTTGAACAAAGGTAGCGAAGCATTATCAATGATTCAGGCTTACTTGCAAAACAAAGATCTTCCGATAAAAAAGTGATTGTGTGGTTCAATTTCTGGGAAAAATTTCCATCCTATGCTAAACAATCATCAACAGCCATTGCAATGAGGAAAAAACACTATATGCAGTATGCATTTATGTAATAAGCTTTTGGCTTCTGGTGAAGAGCTAAACATTTCCCTTTATGCAAAAATTATGTGATCCTACGAGTTTAGGATATTTTTCAAAATGATGTGATCCTACAAGTTTAGGATATTTTTCAAAAAAGTTATTTTTTTCCCTTCCACTTTTGTTGTCTCTAGGATATAGCTCTCTTTGTTGTTTGCAATATCAAGCATTGCTTTTGTAACATTGTATAAACTTAATTTTGTTTAATCAAGATAAAGAATTTATCAAAAATTTTGAAATCAAAATATATTCAACATTTACAATTGGTTGTTAAATTTATCAAGATTAATTTTCTGTCCACAGATGGAAAGGCCTGTTGGTTCCATGGAAATGCTAGCTTCTAAAAAAAATGGCAGACAAGGGCTTAACATCATCCAACTAAATTTGTTGTAGCAACGCCTTCCTCATTCTTGGATTCCAGTCCCATAAGGCTGTGTCTTTGGCATACCTTCAGAGTCTGGTCATATTTTGTGAAGTGCGTGCTTTCACGTTCTCTGGTTGAGTTTTACATGTGATCCAATAGATTATTTTCATGGATGGGCTAAGGATTATGTTACACTTGATAAGACACAGAGAAAAGAGAGGTCTGAAGGTAGCCATCATTATAGAAAGTGATGAATTAATATAAGATTTACACTTGTCTAATCTTGTTTTCTTTTTCTAAATGCAACTCTGTAGATAGTGACACACCATCCAATTTCATTGCTACAGTATTGTTTATCTTCACCTTAAATTTTGATGAACCTGTCACCTTTTAGGATGAAGGTTCAGTGCCATATTTTATAGGGGAAACTTGCTCATGCTTGCGAATAGACAACTGCTTAGCTAATTGACCTTGGATAAACTTCTCTGAGCCAGACTGCCCATGATCTTTCTTAAGGCCTCTGCTATTTTTCTTTGTTGGGGTCATACAATATTTATTCACCCTGATTCCCCTTGACTTGTATTCATATTGCTCAACCTCACCCTTTTGTGCATCATAAGTCTTGATAGGAGGTATGCTGATTGAATTGACTTTCCTTGAAGCTAAATTTGAAACATATTGCTTCTTTGAAGAAGGCAGCACTGGTGCAAT
The DNA here is from genome assembly GCA_001517045.1 of Pseudotsuga menziesii. Taxonomy (NCBI): domain Eukaryota; kingdom Viridiplantae; phylum Streptophyta; class Pinopsida; order Pinales; family Pinaceae; genus Pseudotsuga; species Pseudotsuga menziesii. The sequence goes on along the minus strand of LPNX010392838.1, from coordinate 18,336 downwards.
CACGCTCTGTAGCTTTTGTTCTTCCATTTTTGGATCAGCCAATGATTCAATAGAAATTTTAGCATGTGCACTCCAGAAAGCCAAATGATTGCATTAATAGATATGATAAATGATGTTCTTGCAGCACGCTCACCTTCAGGCTCAAATATCTCAATAGAAGTGTCAAAAACACTAAAAGATGTTGGAATGATTCAGGCCTTGTCCTGTACACTTGAGAATCTAAATTTAGATCATCCTGAGTGTGTTAAAATTGCAAATGGCATTGTGAAGACCTTGGAGTCCTTAACTGTGGAACAGGTACAAGGCCATGAAGATGCTCAACACAAAGGTAGCAATCTTGGCGTTTCTGGCTCCAATGTGCATCAACACTAGAATGAAAGAGAGAATGAGAAACACCATCAACATACACAATTGCTCATTCTCAACAGAATGAAGCAGAGTTTGACCAAATGGAATCTTCCCATGATGCAATGACATCTATCCAAACTGTTGGAAATTTGATGATGGAGTCTGAAGAGAATTTTATGAATGAGGGTATTGAGGAATATGTTTGTGGTTGCGAGTTTTAGCATTGAACATGGTGGGAAAGATAGTTTAGTGGACGAGGATGAAGAAGAGGATATTAGTGGGCATGGTGGAGAAGAATATGCAGAAGACAAGGATGAAGAAGAAGAGGAAGAAGATGAGGATGGTGTACATCATTTGTCACATCCAGATGTCGACCATGATGTTAATGAGCTTGGTGACGATTATGATATCTTGGAAGATGAAGAAGATGTTGATAATGAGAATAACTTTATATTGATATTGGAGGATGGGATCAATGTGTTTGATCATTTTGAAGTGCTTGGTCGAGCTGAAGGTGATTTTCCATCTGATCCATTTCATGTGATGCCTATTGAAGAAGTTTTTGGGGCAAATCGCTGACAGGGACATACTAACTTTATGTATAATCTTCTAGGAAGGACTAATGACCGTGGAACCGCAATTCAACACCCGCTTCTCATTGGACCATTTGCTCCATCTAGATCGGTGTGCCGCCGAGCAATAGGTAATTTTTAACATTTCTCCTCGTTGAACATCTGATAGATTATAAGCTTTTTTTTCTTGGGTTTAAACTTTAGAATTCAGAGTTTAAGGACATATATAATGTAATGTGTCTATGATTGCAAAGAATGATAGGGTTGTCATTGAGAGTAATATTGAAAGTACTTCAGGTTCATCCCATCTGGATTCGATTTTTTGAACACTTCGAAGTGGACGGCAAGGAAATCGTTTGAGTAGCTAGGCTGATGATAGTCAACAGATTAGAGGAATGAGTGACACTACCATAGCATTGTGGATTGAGGTGCAGTTTCTTTCTCAGTTACAGATAGCTCAACCAGTTGATGATACTCCATTAGATCAGGCCCATGATACCACCAGATCACAGGAAAAAGGTGAAGCTACTGCTTCACAAGCTGCAGAAGATGGTACTGGAATGACAAAAACTCTACAATCATAGGAAAATGATATACAGAGAACTGAGGAACATGGGAAATTCCATATTGAAGATAATAGTGCCAATAATACCAACACTATTTCAACTCAACCTTTGCAACATGCTTCTTTGGAGCAAGGAACTCAAACTCTATAGGTGCTTTTCACCATGACCTTGAGATGCAAGATGAGCACAATGAGCGAATCATGCGTGATGTTGAAGCTGTGAGCCAAGATAGTAGTGGTAGTGGTTCTACATTAGGTGAAATCCTTTGCAGCTTTGAAGTAGAAATTGGAAGTGCCGATGGAACTAGAAACCTCAGACAGATTGATGCATCAGGAAATATGGAAGGTGTGCAAGATGAAAATAGTAATAGAGAACAAGCCCAGCTAGAAATTGCTAGGGAGAGCAGTCAAAATGTGCTTCCACATACTCCTAGTGAGCAGCAGCAAAATACTGTGGTGGCGAGATCTAATTCTATTGATCCTACATTCCTAGAGGCTCTTCCTGAAGAGTTAATAATAGAGGTGCTTGCTTCCAAGCGGAATCAGGCGGCACAACCTACAAATAATCAGCCACCAGCTACTGAGGAGATTGATCCAGAATTCCTTGTTTCCCTTTCTCCAGATATACAAGCAGAGGTCCTTGCACAACAATGAGCACTGAGATTGCTTCAGGCTCATCTCTTTGATGGACAACCTGTTGATATGGATAGTGCTTCAATACTTGCAACGTTTCCTCATGAATTTCATACTGAGGTGTAATCTTCTTGTTAGTAGTTAACAGTAATACTTTACCCTTTTACTAGTTAATTTTGTATTAATATTTGACTAAACCTGTTTATTGCACTGAGAGTAGAGAGGTGCTTACAACCCAGCATGGGGATATTTTGAAAGTGTTTTGTTGTGTAACGTTGTGTAACATGACATTCCCATAAAATAATAAACAAAATTGCAAATGATGTAGGCTTAAACAAATATCTTGAACTTGGTTTTCAAATGGTTAGAAATGTAATTAGTTATTTGGTTAGAAATGTAGTTAGTTATTTGGTTTTCTGAACTTCTACTTGAACTTGTTTTGGACATCATGTAGAACCTTGATGTGACTGTCCATTGTTGAGAGGAAAAAGGTAAAAACATATCTCTATTTGTCAATTGAATTTAACAATATTTGTGTAGATATACTCTGATTTTTATCAAGCCTTTGGTGTTTTTTCTCTTGATTTTGAAAAATAGTCAAGTAGTGTCAAGTAGTGAGTGTTTAGCCATGTTTTAGACATCATGTAGAACCTTGATGTGACTATCCATTGTTGAGAGGAAAACGGTCAAAGGAAGAGTGACAAACTAGTGTTAATTTAGGAAATGAATGTGATCTCTATGATGTTGATCATTGCGGGTGAAGTAATGTGCATCCACAATATAGATCGAAAGAAGCAAGGTGCATTGTAGAATGTATGTGGGGTATCATGTCAATATACTAGGTAGAAATGTAAAGGGGTATAAAAAATGTAAATGAAAAAATGGATACATGCAATATATAGTGAAATTAGGGGTTTTTTAAAATCAGGAAGGCATATTGGGAGGGGGTTAAAAAAAATGATTTTGGGAGGTATTTTCCAATATTTTTTGAAAATAAGGGTATTGTTTCATATGCCACGAACGAACATGCTATGGCATGGTTTCACTAAGTGAAGACCCCGTGAAACATACTTATCCTTCTAAGGTTACCAATCCATCCACAAACTCAAGCCAATTTGAATTAGGGTGTGTGCTCAATATTTTCAAGTGTCCTCCCTTTCCTAGCCTTCCATCTCCCCCCAATTCAAGTGGGAACCCATTGAGCTTCCCCAAATCACATGGGTGCCCTCTTGGATGCCCTATTTCGACCTGACATGTTGGCTTGACATGTTGGAATGGCTAGATGTCAGCCTTAAGTTCTGCAATATTTCATAAATGTCATAGCATCTTCATCATTGGTGTCATAGATGTCATAGATGTTAGGGAATCTATCCCAAGTGTCCAAGAAGCTCCCATTTGAATCTTCCTCTCCCATAGAAGTTACATTTCCTTTCCAATTCGAACTATGAGGCAAATTCTGCATCTCTTCCACGCCTAAGTCTTGCATATAGTTCAGACCCAAACCATGGTACACATAACGGCAAACCACAAGGTGACATAACAAAACAGGGTTCTGTAACAAAAACCAAATTTAATTGTTAAGCTAGGTTAATTAATGTAAATTAACTAAGAGGTGACTTGAAAAGTCACCTCTCTTCCCTAGTTACGGTATAAATTAGCGTGGCACCTATTATGTAATTCATCTCCTACATTTATTAAATATAAATTTCCTACATTACGTTCTTCTTTCCATCTTCCTTACTCTTCCATTGGTATCAGATCCTTTCGACTCTCGGAACCGCCCACAACCCTTCATCACTATGTCACTTCCCCATTGCTCCACGCTGCCGCCGTTGTTCCTATCCCTCCGCTACACCTACTTTTTCCCACTCGTCTGTCCTTCCCCTCTGTTTTCCACCCACACCCACTCCTTGCTATTGCATCCACCCACACCCACTCCCTGCCATTACATCCACCCTCCCACACCTTACCCCTGCTAACATTTCGGCCTTGCACCCTTCTTCACCCTCTGTTTAGCCTCTCTCGTTGCTACTCCATCCGCGTCTCCTCTTTGCCACCTTCCGTCGTGCGCCATTCTCCACCCTTCACTACCTTCCACCCCTCACCGCCAACTCCTTCCCCCATATTCCTCCCACGTCGCGTGCTCCACTTGCCCTTCCTTCCATCCCCAATCTGTAATGCTGCCACCTCCATTTCCCTCCTTGCCACTCGGCCACCTGCACGCTCCCACTTCACCCTGCTTCCACTTCATCGGCCTTCCCACTTCACACCACTCCCACCCTGTCCGCTGCTCTCCACCCGAATGCTCCATCCTCCGTCCCCACTTCTTCCCACCTTCGCGCCATCGTTCCACCCTTCCACTGCTGCTCCATTTCCCCCCTCCACAATGCTTCATTCCACTGATAAGCACGGTCAACTCTTTGAACTAACAAGGATTTTAATATTAAAAATTTATTAATATTACGGATTAATAATAATAACAAGGATTTGATATTAACAATATTTATTAATAATATTCATTAATATCATTATTAATAAAAAAACTATATTATAATCATAATAATTACTATAATTAATTAAAAAAAAAATCGTGGCGAGCTGGCATCGTACATTGAATAAAAATAAATCAATCCACGTTTAGCACCGAGAAAATTCCAGCAATCACCAGATCAATGGATGCTTAGTTCGATCAAATCAATGAGAAAATTAACAAGAACTACGAGGAACTCCACGCAAAAATCAAACAGACGAGTGACAATTTGACATCAAATTGGACACAATTTACGTCACGAATTGAGAATAGTTTCCTCACTCTATAGGAAAACCAAAAGAAAAACTAGGCAATTTTAACCGCGATCTTGGACAGATTACAAATGGCGAATGACCCACAACCAAACTCTCCCAGAACACCGAAGCATCCAGACCCTCTATTCAAGATGTTGTCCTCAAATTCATATACACAAGGACGTCAAATACGGGTGAAAGTTGAGTTACCCAAATACGATGGGGATGAGTGACAGTGCATAGCGTGGATTAACAAAGCCGAGGAATACCTAGACATCCACAACATCCATTACGACGGCGAGAAAATTAAATATGCCTCCATGCATCTAGAAGGCAACGCTTACAACTGGTACTTCTGGTGGAAGAATACTGCAAGAATATGTTCTTACAATTGGGTTAGCTTCAGGAGTGACCTCATCAAAAGATTCCAAGGCGTTGAAGAAAAAGACTTCTTTGCCAAAATCACAAGGTTACAACAAAAAAACAGTGTCGATGAGTACACCTGTGACTGGGAAGTGTTGTCAACTCGAGTCCTAGAGTTATCCGATGACCAACGACTACAGACCTACATACACGGTCTAAAACAACACATCCGTGACGAACTAGAGTTACACAACATCTCTACCATGGAAGAAGCATGACATAAAGCCAGGATTATTGAAAGCAAATCCGTTCATACAAATGTCGACCAAGACGACTCCAAAAAGAACCCCCTCCAATCAGGATACACAGGAAATCCAAGGTATACACCACCTCAACTTAGGGAAGGAACAAAGCTTAGTTTAGAGGCCCAGAGAATAAAAGAAGGAAAATGTAAGTTTTGTGGAGACAAATGGGATCCTAAGCACAGATGCTTACAAAAGAAATTATATGCTTGTGAAGCAGAGCTATAAGTCAATGAACCAATTGAGAACGATGCGACTAGCCAACAAGACTACCACCCAGGAATTGAGGACGACTCCCCACAAATAACAATAGCCGCTATTACCGGAATCTCCCAACCGCAAACATTGAATATTAAAGGACATATAAAAAATAATAACGTCACAGTTCTCATCGACTCTGGTAGCACCCATAACTTCGTTAATGTCAACCTTGCTAAAGTATTTAACCTATTTATTGATCCAATACCTAACATGAAGGTTATGGTAGTAGATGGCAAGAAGATTGACAATGTGGGGAAATGTCACAAGGTTAAGTTACAAATGCAAGAATATAACTTAGAGTCAGATTTCCTTGCAGTACCACTGGGAGGAATCGACGTAGTATTAGGAATACAATGGTTACAAACCTTGGGTACATACTCTCAAATCACCAAGAACATTTTATTGAATTCCATGCGTTCGGGAAAACACACAAATTATATGGGTACCAACCACCTCCAACACAACCGGTTACATCACATCAGATGGAAAAGCTACGTTGGAAAGATACACCAACGTACATACCTCAATGTCAAGAAATGGAGATTCTAACAAGTGAAGGAGATATGGACAAACAACTAGAGACATAAGAGCTAATTCGAAAAACATTGCAAGGTGTTTCAAGAGTTACCTATGGCACTCCCAACAACAGAAAAACTGAACACATAATCGAAATAGAACCAGGGACAAATCCTGCCAGTAACAACCCATACAGATATCCACATCAAAGACGTTGCGACAGTTCATGTAGTCATTGTTGTCAAATAAGCTTTGAGGACAAACCTTCCTTAAGGGAAAGAAAATGTAACAAAAACCAAATTTAATTATTAAGCTAGGTTAATCAATGTAAATTAACTAAGAGGTGACTTGAAAAGTCACCTCTCTTCCCCATTTATGGTATAAATTACTGGGGCACCTAATATGTAATTCATCTCCTACATTTATTAAATATTCATTTCCCACATTATGTTCTTCTTTCCATCTTCCTTGCTCTTCCAGGTTTCAATCTGTAACACAGACAACCAAAGCTCCCAGCCACTTTGTAATACAGAAAAACAAGGTTCCAACCAAGGATAAATGAAGATATGCACTGCAAAACATGAAACAAACGCCTCTGATAGCTCTCGTTGTGTCTACGAGATGATACTCTTGGTATGAGGATAGGGATCGAATGAATCGATGATGGAGTAATGTTCTGCGTGAATGAGGAAGAGTGAATGATCAATAGTATGAATGAATCCTTCCTGGTCGGCCGAGGGATAAGGAAAGATTGAACTCGGGCACACATTTCCTAGGAGTTTACTTGCCCCATAAGCAAGAATACGGGTTCCCCCAGGAAGCAGGTTTTCTCAAGCACGACATCGACTATCATGCCTCTCCCTACCCAAGGTATTAACTGCCTCGACCAATTTCTGGAAGAATTTAATGGTTGAGTGCAGAGGACAAAAAATGTAGATGAGAGTTTGAGGGTTCTCCCATCGACATCTGGCCTCACCCTATGGCTCAGGGGTTTGAATAACTGCCCTCCCTATTCCTTGTGAAATCTTTCCCCCATCTCTTTCGTTGCAGTGCATAGCTAGTTGTTGGTATTTTATTAAATTACATATTTACATGATAACTCAAAATATATTGTGCCTGACTAGCACGAGAACCATAGGCATCGATTCTAATCACCTATGCATAAAACATCAAATCAATGGCAGGGCCTTGGCCTTGAGCTCCTCACCATGATTTAATAACCATATATATATCATGTACAATTTTAATACCATGGGGTCAAAATCGAGGTATTACAGGTAGAATAATCCATAACCTAATCCTAGTCTTTAATAGTCAAGCATTACTTCTCTCATGCTCAAATGGAGTACCTCAAACACTGAAAGTTAGTTTAGTAAACCTACAATCAAATTACTACAAGATGCACTTATCATAAGCTAAACATGTAGCTAATAGTTAGTAAAATAATGTAGTATTATAAAAAAAGGGCACCTCAAATTGTTTTTCACTAGTGGCCTCAAATCAATTATAAAATTTACCCAAAATGTTTAGCATAAAAATAAACGAGTAGCAAAAGAAAAATTATTTTCTTCAATTCCAATAAAAGAAATCAATGAGAGTCTCTCTTCTATAAATGAAAAAGTTGTTAAATCCTCTAAAGGAAATAATAAGATATATACATGAATTGGTCAAAACTAATAACCTTAAATCCAAAACCTTAACCTATTGACAAAGTGAAGGGGGGTGCAACATTAAAGAGAGTAAGAGATAATGAAGTGGAATGCATCTCAATACGGTATAATGCTCTAAAAGATATAGTGAAGATGAGTAAATGCTAAGGCTAAAAACCTAAAATCTTAGCCAATCAGCCACTATTATATATAGCAATCGCATGACGAATCGAAACTAACAACTCTATCTCCAAGATAAGTGGACAAAAGAGAGGAGCACTCCACTAAGTCAAGTCAAAGTGGTGAGTGCTCCAAGATAAGTTGGCACGTGGCAAGGTGCAATGTACCCCAAGAATAGTCAAACCTTAAATGATGGAGTGCTTAACTAGAAGATAATACTAAGTCAAGGGTCCAGTAAACAACAAAAACCATAAAACACCACTCCAAAATGTGTGCAATCAATTCTCAGTATGCCACATCCTTCAAGAGTGAAGAATGCATAATCCAAGTGTGCAACAAACTCTCAAAGGATAGCCAAATCTGGTCCAAGTGATCAAGGCGGGTTAGTCCTCTCAAACATGCTAAAAGGGATGAAGAAACATGCCTCCAAAGAATCCTATGTATGTATGAAGATGGAGGGTGCACCACTAAGGAGGGAATATGAAACAACTATAAAGCATCCAAGTATAAAACCATGTAAAGTATGACTTAAGAAAAACACTTTTATATAAGCAATCATTAACGTAAAAGGATTTCAAATGCATTTTTGTTATCATCTCACTAATTTACTTTTGATTAATTATCTCAATAACTTGGAATTACCGTGGTGCACCCATAATTGATCCACATTTTCATGTTACACCATTATGACAAAGTACATTTCCTAAATTTCTAAGCAATGTGAAGATAATAAAACAAATGTGATGTTAAGGAAAGGTGTTGGCAAAAATTAACTATCATATCTATGTATCTAAGTACTAGGTCTACCCCTCAACTTTCAAGAGTTAGGGATCGATGATTTTTCTTCCATGTGTGCCTTGGAAGAGAATGATTTTCTTTTTGTGTTACACTTTCTATGTCGTTTTTTTGTGATCCTTATATATATATTAGAAAAGCAAAAACAAATACCTTTCTTAAGATTTGGCTTTGACAAGTTGGGACATAAGAATCATGGCTTTTGCATGGGGTAGAAGTTCACATTCATTATTTAGCTCTATTTCTCGATATTTTACTCTTTTAACTTTGATTTAGGCATTTATATATGGGAATTGTGTAATAACCATGAAACATAACATATGATAATTCAATTGCGAAAGGGGGCATGATGGAAATTGGTGATAAAGAAAAAATTAAAGATCCATAATTTTCTCAAAGTATATAAACATTTACCAATCTTACTAATTCTTAAATTTGCAACCAAATTCTTAAAGTAAAAAAATGTTATCTCGTGGAATTTGGGAGAATCATTTAAAAAAATACAAATTGGTGAAACTTCTTTATTTGAAATAGAGGTCGAAAAATAGGCCATGTGTTAAATTTTGCCCCTGAAATTTTCCCTTACGAGTGAAATGGCATGATACGAAAAATGTCTAGGTAAAATGTTGCCAATGACATGAAATTCAAGTCAAACTTAAATTCCTATATATATGCCTAACTCACAAGATCATACACTTAATTTAATGAATTATAACCACACCATGATCCACCCTTATATATTGAGACAAAATTCTATTATACATGATACATTATAAGGTAACACCATAGACCCCGTATGGTTGTGTTCACGCATAAGAAAGCATTTAACATAACTCAACTAAAGAGTTTATGTCATAACACTAGTGCCAACTGAAAATCCCCATTATCTTTGGCACATGTCATGGTGGAATTAGCACGTTGAAGGTGATTAAACAACCAACACCATGCTCTACATCCCTTAGGACCTGCTAAATGTATGCAACTAAGATTTGGTTTAGCGTGGATCGGGGTGACAACTACATCCGTCTACACCTTTGGATTCCTTCCATCAACAAATACGTCGAATAGGGATTGAAACAAGAGACATTACTTACAAATATTCCAACTTGGTAGTTTTATTTTTATATGTTTTTATAGTTTAAGTCCTAACTTCATAAGCATTTAATACATTTTCACAATAGCATCATAAAAAGAGTCACCAAAAGAAACACAATCACAAGGTACACATCAATTTACCTTGGAAAACCCAAAAGGGAAAAAAACCAACAAAACTTCGTCAATATAGTTACCAGAATGCAATGACCAAAGAAAAAGATCTCATAAGAGAGAGAGACCAAACCCTAGCATAAGAGCCAAAACACCAAAGACACTTCTCCTCCTCCTCCTCCTCCTCCTCCTCAATCCTTCCTTCTTTCTCTCTGTTGCGCAATACATGAATGAGTGAGTGTGTACAAATGAGGGAGGGTGCCTCCTTATTTATACTAATCTCTTAACTAACATTTAAACCTAATTGGATCGACCTATCAAACTGACAGGGCCAACCTACCTAGGAAAACTCACAATAATGATTATATTGATCTTTTATGGGTACTATTGACCCGACTTACAACAGAGGGTTTACCTCATGACTTTTACATTAGTGACATCTCCCGAAGGAGAAATAATAACTAGGCAAAGGCTTTGGATTATTTCTCTTCCTTGAAGAATCTTCTAGAGCACCATACCTTTCTGCTTCTTAAATAATCTCACGAGCCCAAGTTGGCTTTCTCTTGTGGGAGATATTCATGTGGGGAGGTTCTTGGGGATCCAACATATCATGTTCTTCTAGAATCTCATCATCAGGGGAAGGTGCAACTTCTTTCATCAGTTTTATAGCTCTAGCAACAATAGCTTCTTCATATGTTTCTTCAAGTTGGCACTTTCTCGATTTCTTGAGAGCTGAATCTTCGCCAAAGGTTACATCCCTGTTAATGTCCATATGATGGTAGCTTGGTATATAGATTATTAAGGCCTTGGAGACCTCACAACATCCAACAAATATTCCTTTCTTTCCGAAAGGATCTAACTTGGTTTTTCTCTCTTTGGAATATGAACAAACATTGGATCTTGAGGTGACTTACCTCTGGTTTCCTGCCTATGAACATTTCTTCAGGGGTTTTGAACCCAATGCACTATGGGATATTATGTTTTGGACATATATTGTTTTCCTTACTGCTTCATACAATAAGTGCATAAAAATATCTTGACCATGGATCATAGTCTTGATTGCTTCCATAATGGTTCGGTTCTTCCATTCAGCAACACCATTCTGTTGTGGATTATAGGGAGTGGTAAGTTCCCTCTTAATCCTGACATCTTTGCAAAATTTCCCAAACTCATTTGAAGTATACTCTCCTCCATTATTTTACATGAGCATCTTGATCTTTCTTTCTAAAAGATTCTCTACCAAGGCTTTGAATTTCTTGAACTTTCCAAACACTTTATCTTTTGATTTCAAAAAGTAAGCCCAAGTTTTATGAGAGTAATCATCAATGATTGTTACATAATATACATGCCCACTTAAATATGTTGAGGGAATTGGACCACATACATCTGAGTGAATAAGTTCCAATACTCCTTCTGACTTGGTGTCACTCTTCAGAAATGGATTCTTCATGTTCTATCATTTCATGCATCCTTTACATACTCCTTCATGATCAATCTTTAGATCTGGTATACCTGTGACTACATTGCTCACATGTGTAAGGATTTGTAGTTTATGTGAGAAAGCCTTATATGCCATAGTTCACATGGACTTGTAATATCATGAATCAAGGTCGCTTCTGAGTGACCTTTCAGTTTATACAGACCATCTTCTTCTGTCCCACGATAGATGCATCTTCTAGATATTTTCCCTCTGGGCCACATAAGAACTTCACCATCTATAAAACATATTCTTCAATTTCTTCTTTTGCGAACTTCATGGGAGGCTCTTCTTCTTCAAATAAATGAGCATGATGCCTTTTGTTATTCTTCCTTTTATATTCTTATTTTCTTGTTGGGCAATTTTTGGCAATGTGCCATATCTTATCACAATGGTAACATTGATAGGAGGAGAAGCCCCCATGCTTGTAATTTTCCTTTTTGTTATTTTTAGACTTCTTAGGAGGATGAGAATCCTTATGATTTTACTTCTTGAAATGATGTTTTCCTTTTATTCTTCTAGTATGAGTAGCTAGAGCTTCTCAGTTTGCTACTATGGCTTCCTCTTGAACACATTATTCCCATAGGATATCAAATTGTAGGCTTTCCTTCCTTGCACAAATTGTCTGGATGTAAGAGTCCCATGGTCTTGTAAGACCATTGAAAGTGGTCATTAGTAGTTCATCTTCATCAATCTTGTCTTCAATTGCTTCTAGTTGTTCTTTGAATTGAGAAACCCTTGTGAAGTATTCTTGGATAGATTCACCCTTTCTCATCTTTGTACTTTTGAGTTGGGCTATCAAATTCATCTTTCGGTGATGTTTCTTCCTTCATATATTATTGATAGGGAATCAAACATCTCCTTAGGTGTATCCTTGGAAAACACTTGAGGAATCAAGAAAGACATCTAAAGATTTCAAATGATCTGATTTATTTGCCAAATGCTTTGCGGATCTGCTAACATAGAATATAGCCAAATAATATTTAAATCCTTAAATGGATATATGCTTATCTGAATAACAAATTTGGAGGCTCGGTTTAGATAGCATGACAATCCAAAAGGAGGTCGGGTAAGCTACTAAGTCTAAATCATTTAGGGTTAAAAAAAATAGCGTTATGAAAATAAAATGCCCAATCATAGTAAGCCTTATGAAGCTTGAAGACTTCAAGCAACATTTGGGTTTGGGGGTTAAACAATTAAAATTCCAACACTGATTAGAGAAACCAACAGTTAACAAGGGGTTAGATATTTAGTAAAATACCACTTGTGGAAAGGTTACTTGGAATATGATTATTAGAAGTGTGGTTGGTTTAAGGACAACACATTTGCATTTGGGGTTTTAAAATTCAAGGATGAATATTTAGCTTTGGCAAAGATAAAAAAATCAAATGAAAACATGTAAAATATAGGTGCACTTGGCAATTGTTTGGTTACGGCCTACCATGTCTCTAAAATAAGTCGGTTTCTTTCATTGTATTTCAGAGAACACAACATGTTAAGTTTTATATGCTGATATAGTTCAAGTCCTAACTTCATAAGCATTTAATACATTTTCACAATAACAGCAAAAAGAGGATCACTGAAAGAAACACTCACAAAGTACCCAACAATTGCCCCTGAGAAACCCAAAGGAGAAAAACCCAGCAAAACTTCATCAATATATATCACCATAATGCAATGACCAAAGAACAAGGTCTCATAAGAGAGAGAGAGAGAGGTCAAACCCTAGCATGAGAGACAAAACACCAAAGACACTTCTCCTCCTCCTTTGTCTTTCCTTCTTTCTCTCTCTTGTGCAATACATGAGCGAGTGTGTACAAATGAAGGAAGGTACCTCCCTATTTATATTAACCTCCTAACTGACATTTTAAACTAATTGGGTCGACATATCAAACTGATTATATTAATCTTTTATGGGTACTATTGACTCGACTTACAATGGAGTGTTTACCTCATGACTTTTGCATGACCTTTTACATTAGTGGCATCTCCCGAAGGAGGAATAATAATAATATAAAGTACAAGTAGAATATTCTTCGAAGCTACATTATTTCAATAAGTAGGTGAATGATGATGCAATTGAAAAACATCCAATCAACCCATAGATCTCATCCATGGAACTAACGGATATGATGAAAGATCACATAAGCAATTTTCATAAGTCACCCCTAAATGTTGAGGGGTAGCAATCTACAATTCTTATATTGTATCACATATAAATAGGTTACACTAGTACAAAAGCGCGGATTTTTCCACGGAGGTTTTCCACGTTTCTTACTTTTTGGTGTAAAATCGGAAGCAACAGGAACGAGGTGTCGCTGTATCCACGCCTAGCCGTCGCTGTATCCACGTAGGGACTCTTATCCGTCGCTGTATCCACGCCTAAATCCTTGGACGTCGCTGTATCCACGGCTATCCATCGCTATAGCGACGGCACCGTCAAGTTGACCTAGGGCATTGAGATTTTGTTGGATTTTTACAACGGTCAACTTGACCTAGGGCGAA
>LPNX010392823.1:0-43842 GCA_001517045.1 Pseudotsuga menziesii | reverse complement strand
ACGGTAATGCCCTTTGGTCTTAAGAATGCACCAGCTATATTTTCTAGAGTAGTAGTTGCTGTATTTAAAGAATACATCCATAAATTCCTAGAAGTATATTTCAATGATTGGACTATATTTGGACTAATCGACAAGCACATAGGAGACTTAAGACTGATGTTAGAGAAATGTAGGCAGTACCAGATTTCTCTAAATTTAAAAAAATGTATATTTTGTGCACCATTCGGTATTTTGTTGGGTCATATTGTGTGCAGATAAGGCTTGATGGTAGATCCCGCAAAGATCGCCATCATTATAAATCTTCCAGCACCCAACTCAGTCAAGCAACTGAGGACAGTACTTGGTCATACCGGGTACTACAGAAATTTCATCAAGGGCTATGCAAAGATTACAGCACCAATGGAGAAATTGGTAAAGAAAGATGTAAAATTCCTATGGAATGAGGAATGTCAGCAGAGTCTAGACATACTTAAGGAGAAGATGGTTACAGCACCCATCTTAGTATTTACAGACTGGACTAAGCCATTTCATGTACATGTGGATGCGTCTGGCATCGCACTAGGGGTTGTTTTAACACAACCAGGAGAAGGAGATATTGACCATCCCATCGCATATTCCAGCAGAAAGCTATCGACAGCAGAAAAGAACTACACCACAACAGAAAGAGAAGGCCTAGCTATGGTGTATGCGCTGCAGAAGTTGAGGCACTACCTATTGGGTGCCCCATTCAAGATGTTTACTGACCATTCTGCCTTGAAGTATCTGGTCAATAAGCCAGTGTTAGGGGGGAGAATCTGTAGATGGTTACTCCTTTTTCAGGAGTATGATTTTGAAATCATTGTGAAACCAGGAAAACTGAATGCCGGACCTGATCATCTATCGCGGTTAGACTCAGGAGAAGAGCCAAGTAACCTAGATGACAATCTGCCAGATGCGCCGTTGTTTTCTATCCAGATCGCAGACGATTACTACGCTAATATTATTCAATTCCTCACTACAGGAGTAGCACCTGATGAGTTTACTAAGGAGAAAAAGAGGCAGTTGGTTGTTAAAGCAGTAGACTTCACCCTGATCGCAGGACAGTTATACAAGTTAGGTCCAGATGAAGTTTTGCGTAGATGTGTGATGCCGCATGAAAAAGACACTATCATCAAGGAGGCACATTTAGGAACCGCAGGAGGTCATTTCGCAGGAAAGCCGACTGCGCAGAAAATCCTGGAGGCAGGATTATGGTGGCCTACGTTGCATAAAGACACCAAGGACTTTTGCAGATGCTGGGATATTTGCCAAAGGGTAGGAAAACCCTCGCGACGCAATGAAATGCCGCTGCGACCGCAGGTCACGCTGCGCGCATTTGACAAATGGGCTATAGATTTTGTGGGTCCTATCAACCCACCAGGAAAGCGCACTGGTGCGAGATATATTATCACTGGAACAGAGTACCTCACCAGATGGGCAGAGGCCAAAGCAGTGAGAAATTGTGATGCCGCTACAGCCGCACAGTTCCTTTTTGAAAACATCATCAGTAGATTTGGATGCCCAGTAATTTTGATGAGCGATCAAGGCACACATTTCTTGAACCACACCATTGAGGCATTGACAGAAGAATTCCAGATTTAGCACCATAAGAGCACTCCCTACCACCCACAGGCTAATCGTACGGTGGAGGCCTTTAATAAGATTTTAGAAAATGCTCTTACTAAGATCTGCAATAGCCAAAGGAACGATTGGGACCTCAGAGTTAACGCTGTATTATGGGCGTATAGGACCACATGCAAGAAACTTACGGGACACACACCTTTCAACTTGGTGTATGGACAGGAGGTTGTTATGCCTATGGAGTATATTCTTCCCTGTTTAAGAATCGCTCAGATTACCGGGATGACTGATACAGACACAGTGGAGGAAAGGCTAGCACAGCTGCTTGCCTTAGAAGAAGACAGATTCATCGCGGGATTCCATCAGAAAGTGCAGAAGGCACGAGAAAAATATTGGCACGACAGACACATTAAGAGTAAGACTTTCCAGATAGGAGACCTATTTCTCCTCTATGACAGCAAATTCATTAAGTTTCCAGGAAAGTTCAAGATGCATTGGCTGGGGCCATATCAAATACAACAAATTACAGAGGGAGGTGCCGTTCAGCTCAGCAAGCTGAATGGGGAGCTTCTTCCCACATGGATTAATGGCAGTAGGCTTAAGCTCTATAGTGATAGCCACCCCACCACTCATCCCTAGCTTATCCAGTTTATGATGGTGCAGATGTCCAGTGTAGTTGAAAGGATGCATCGTACCGGGAACTAGTCTACACCGGCAGGTATTTTCTAAGTATGAGGAATCGCATAAGGTCGGTTCATTTTGCGCAAGTCATCAGTGGCTTGCGGGGGAAAAAAAAGTATTGTTTTACGTAGGTGATGCGGAGTAGCATCGCGGCAGTGTGATGTTTCCCTGTGCCACGTATTCGCTTTTGCAACCGACAGAGGGCCAGTCAAATCACCCTCTGACAGGCAGTTAATAAGGAAATGACCGGTATATCTTACCATAGATTCGACAGCAGTATAATCAATTTTTCTAGATTTGGCAAATCTTCGACGAGACCGGCGCCTGTACACACACGTTTCGAGGGAAATTCGATCAGATTTCCGCATTTATTAAGGATCGGATGACGGGTATGGTCTTGTCCAGGCATTTATTACGACCGACGGGTTTAGTCTAGATGACCGTTGTGTCCGGGATTATCGTATTGGGCATAAAGGCAGAAAGTATTCAATTGGGACGGTTACGTTTGCAGAAAAACCGAGAGCTATAGAGTAAGTTGTTAAGAATTCCCTGTGAAGAGCTAAGTTTGTTGCAGAGTGCTGTGATTTTCAGAAGTTGCAGCCATTGCACGTCCATCGTTTCACATAGACTGGGTTCTGTTCGAGTACGAACCCCTAGAAGCGCTACTGAAACGGTTCGAGCGTACTGGCCTTGCAGCTCCCATGACGACGTCATCTAAGAGTACCCCGCCAAGCTCGTCACAAACCAAAGAACCGCCAAAGATGAGGAGCCATTCCCAACTAAGAGAGGGATCCAGTTCGGAGCCGGAAGACGAAGTCCTTAGTGCAGTGGACTACCTTATACCATGAGTTGAAGGTGCTCCAGAGGTCAAAATCCCCAAGAGTGGTAAGTTTACTGTTCCCATCCCGCCAATAGATTCCCGAGTAAAGGAAACTGGAGATCTAGTAGGATATGCTGGTGTTGTTAAATTTATAGATTATAACCTGGGAGATGGTAAGATGTACCCTCACTTCAAGCCAGATCAGTATCTTGTGATTGAGAAGAACCCAAGGACAGGTAGAGATGAATATGTTCCCATGGCACATGTCCAGATTCTTGAGCGCTCAGGTCTGCTCAATTTGTTGCGACTACCCCATTTTGGACGTGGTGCAGCGATCAATGCCGTGGTGCGTGTCCTACTTTCGTGTGTACATGGAGGTTATCTCTGGCTAGGCAATAGGATCGACCTAAACATCGACTTGATACACCGCATCACTGGGCTATCCAAGACTGGTAAAGACCCCGAGATACAGATAACAGGAAAGACCAAGGATTCCAAGCTGCCACTAGCCTTAGTTAATAAGTATCAGCTACAGAGAGGAGGTAGGGCTTATGACATCACAAGCTTACAAAATGATACACTCAGATTTACAGCCAGCCTGCTTGCAGGCAGACTGCTAACCAAGGTCCGACCAAAGGAAGTCACAGGATCAGTAATCAACCTGGCCATACAAGTCACAGAGGGCGAGCAGTTCAATTGGTCCTTATTTTTATTAAACATGCTTCAGGCAGATTGTTTGGCAGCACAGGATGAAGCAAACCACCCTTTCCATTTCTCGTGGCTGCTTATACTATGTGCATTCGTCGGCTGGAAGGAGCCGCCCAATACCCAGTTTCCACAGATCGTAAGTGGAGCGCCCAGAGGAGTGCGCTATGCCAGCTTATGGGACAGCAGCAGCCAAGCAAAGAAAAAGGCTAATACGATAGAGATGTTGAAGAAAATTATCCAAGAATCACCACGGATCAGCAGGGAGACCGTGGACATATGTGATAATCGGCTAAATTTTTTGGCAGACAGCCATAGAATCTATCTGAGGCTAAAAAGGACTAAAAGGGACGATTGGGCTAATGGCTTGTTTAGAATGACAGCGAAGGACGTCGAAGACGTCGTCAAGGACTTTGATGACCAATGGCGGCAAGAATACGAAGATACTACACCACTGTCATCAAATACCGCGCAGACATACCCATCAGAAAAGGGCAAAGACAAAATGGAGACCCAGGAACAAGGAACAACAGAAGTGCCACCACTAGGCGAAAAGAGAAAAGATCCACCGGAAGGGCCAACAGAGGCACACCCGCCAAAGAATGGAGGAAAAGAGACCACAGAGACACAGAAGAAGAAAAAACAGAAAACTTCAAAACCAGTTCTGAAGACCGCATTAACAGATGATGATTATGAACTCATCGCAACAAGGACGTGTGACACACTGAATGACTCATTTGAAGCGATGAAGACATCGCAGGAAAAGATACAGAGCACAATAGAAAAGCAGCTTCTAGACTTAAAAACAATTACAGAGAAGACTGCCATGATGCACATTCCATCGGTAAAGGCGACCGCCGCAGAAACTTCGACACCGTCGATGTCCCGCGAGGAAAGCTTAGCAACAGATCGCCTCAATACAGTGTTGATTCCGCCAGGAAGCATCCGATTCCCTGCAACAATGAAGGACCCACCAGTACAGTTTAGGAAACCCATCGAGGTTAACCTTGCAGAGTTCCATATTGATCAGTTGCAGATGATCCAGCAGCAGCTAAGCGCAGAGCTCAGGAGTAGAGAGCTCGCGACTTACAAACAGAATACGCAGCTGAAGCAACAGAATGCAGCACTCGCTACCAGCTATCAGAAGAAGGCAGACGAGTTAAAAACATATCAAGACAAAGATCAGGAACTCTCTCAAGTACTACAATGCATCGCATTAGAGCTACTCAAATGTAACATTGAGTTCGCGTTGCCTACCCCACAGAAGCTAAGAAGAGTTGCAGACAGAGCAAAGGCTCTGGAAGAAACCGTGGTAAGAATGGACGAAGTAGTGGCCAGGATGAAGGCAGACCACGAAGTGCAGATCACCGAGCTTGAGGCTCGCATACGAGACACCTCCCAGGCAGACCAGAAAGCGCGAGTAGACGCCTTTCGGCTCACTTCCGCGCAGATGAAATCCCGCATCGATGAAGCACTGTCGGTACTTGCGGAGGCGACGAACACATGGGCCGAGTTAGATGAGCCGCCGGAAAAAGTAGAAGTTCAGCAAAGTATTCATCAGATAGAGAATACTGCAGCAGCAATGAAAGAAGAAATTAAGGGCTTGGCAGCTGTTCAGAAGATGAGGAAGACAAAGGAGATGAACTGCTTGCAGCAGGAAGCACAGGGATTAAGAACAAAGGAGATACACATCAATGACCTGCTTCAACCCTACCAGGAGGAAATCACCGAGTTAGTCGATACGGTTGAGCAGAAAGTGAGGGAGTTCACTACCACCAGAGAGGAAACTGACGCCACAGAAGACGCCAGTATTAGTCAAGCTTTGCTTGACTCGGCACAAGAACGTGTCGAATTGATGCAGAAGGAAGTCGTAGGACTTCGAGACAGGTTACAGAGGACTTCGCAGGAAGCCAAGGCAAAGCTACAGCAGGAGAAGCCCACTGATAGTGGCTCGAGGGCGAGCCACAAGTAAGTGTTAGGGGACTGTTGGAGCAGGGTCCCGCAGCTACAGAAGAAGCTGCTAGTTTAGCGGAGAGATAAGTTTTGGCGGAAAGAAGATAAGATAGAGCTACGATGCCGTAGTACGAGTCCAGCTACAGAGCAGATCCGGAAACCATGACGAAGAAGACGGAGAAGTCAAGGAAGACGACTGTACCTGAGCGGCTGAGAAGAGAGAGCTCACCCACTGCATTGAAGGCAGCGGTGAAGACAAGAGGGCTCAGCAACCCTCATAAAGGAAAAGGAGCAACGAGGCTGAAGCATTGAAGACGAAGGACAGGAGAGTGAAGCGGTGCACAGTACCCATGATCAGCGCCGGGAAACATGGAAGACTACAGAGAGCTGTGGTATGACGGAAAGAGGCCACCTCAAGTACAGATATGGCCAACTGTCACTAATTAGGGTTTGGGTTACTGTTGGGACAGGCCCACAGTGTTGTAATGGCAAGACCTTCAGGCTGCCTATAAAGGGATATATTTTTTATTGTAAAAGGGTTGGTTGGTTGGTTGGTTCGCTCAGTTGTTAGTTGTTTGTAGATTATTAGACTGTTGTAAAATCCTAGCTCTAGTTCTGTTACTAGCGGTAGCAATCTTACGGTAACCAGTAGCTGGCTTATAGAGCATGCATGTAACGATCCGCAGGGATCGACAGAGAGGGAAGAGCATATTGTAGGAGAGCAATATAGAGAAGAAAAGAGATCTAAGAGAGAAGATCTTAAGCTGCATAGGCGGTGCAACAGAACTGTGTTTTACCTTCCCCTGAGCTATAATAAAAACACAGTTCTGTGGACGTAACTTCCATCCTGGAGGTGAACCACGTTAAAATCGAGTGTTATGCGATTGGACTATGTGTTATGTTTACTTATGCATTTATCAGTCATTTCATGGACTTTGTTTACAGTTTAATGAATGAATGTGTTAATCAGTTCATAGAAATATAGAAGGATAAGCATAAGTTAAAGACTTTGGCATGTTGTATGTGGGTTCATTTATGCTTTGCTTGAACAGTCACTAGTCGCAGTATTGAACAGTCTTGTATGTTGAGTCTTGCACGTCGACACGAGCAACGCTAAGTGCGCTAGGCCGTGGAGGTAGGATATCGCAGAGAGGCGATACCGCACTGGCAGAGGAGCTGTGGTGCGCGATACCGTAGGTTGAGGACTTAGTGTCGGGCAGGAGCTGCGTGTCACAGGGTGCGAGGTGATGCGGTAAGGTTGGAGATATCGCGAGTCAGTGGAAGTGCGCGACGTAGAAAGGGACCGCACGACAGTATAAAGGGATATCTCGCGGCGAGAAGAGCTGCGAGACGAGGAGATCGTGCGACGTGAGCAGAAGGTTGCGTGACGCGTAGAGAAAGAAGCCTCGCAGCTAGAAGAGCTGCGAGTCGCAAGTAGGATCGCCACAGAACCTGGTCCAAGACACTTGAGTTCTTAGCCAACCCATTAGAATCACTTCGGGTGAGACTTCAGGCCGTTTCGCGGTCTGTCGCCGAAAGGGCCAGTGAGCTAGGGGTGTTGTTGGTTGATTATAGTAAACCCGGGTCTACCCATGATAGCCAACATTAGGGATAACTACCAAAGGAGATACCCATTTACTATCATAAATGAGAGTATTGAAATCTGCATCAAGTAACTTTTGAAGCTCGTCTTTCACAATGTCTTTAAGAGAAGGGTTCAATCTACTCTGTGGTTTCCTTACAGGCCTAATGTTCTTTTGGGAGCAAATGTGATGGATACATGTGTCAGGGTGTATTCCCTTCATATCAGTATAATTCCAAGCAAATGCTCCATCTTGTGCTTGCAATACATGGACTATCTGGTCCTGTTGGTCTTGACTCAAATTTGCGTTAATAATTAAAGACTTTCCGGGACTGATTTCAATTGGTATAGTAAAAGATTCAACTTTCTAATCTATAAATAGGACTACAAATGATGATATAGTTGATGGAACATACTTCTCTAGAAAATCCTCTTTAAAAAAATAATCAAATTCATAAAAAGACTAAGGAAAATCAATACTGGTGGTAGCATAAATACTTTGGTCTAGAATGCCATTTTCAGTTTGGTCTTCTAGCCCCCTAGATTGACTAATGGATAATAAAGGTTGTTCAATATCTTCATCTCCATAGGGACATTATAGCTGCAACATATTTTCTGTTAGAGGTTAGGTTGGTGGATAAATGATAAGGTTCTACAGAGAAGTGCAATTTGATATTGTTAAGACACCTTCCCTACATCCTATACAAACATTAACAGTTTCCAACTAAGGTCTTCCTAAAATAACAAGGTGTTCCTTGGTAGGATCCTTTTTTTCGAGCACCAGGAAATCTACTCCATACTCCCAAGAAGCTACAGTGAATGTAATATCATCTAATGCCCCCACAGGTTTAATTGTACTCCTATCAGCTAATTTGAAAATTGTAGGAGTAGGCATAAGGAGGCTATGTAATTGTAGTATCTGTAAAGTGGTCATAGAGATATTTATTTTTGCTGCAAATGCCCTTTAACTTGCTAGACCAGCCTTTGGTCTAAGAAACCACAACCCAGGGACATCTAAGCCATCAAAATCACCTAGGGATCGCACCAGGCCTGGGCCGCACCAACCCCTAGCATGGTTGGATTTATATGTTGCCTCCCAGGAGCAACGAGTTTTGATCTTGGGTCGCCTTGCAGAACGAAACCCGTCTTGACCGTTTGCTCTACCGAAACGTGACGATCATAGACATGATATTGATCGCTGCTTTGAAATCAATTAGAGTGTTTCCTATGGAAATTTCATTAATAAAAATAGTTACAACAAGATTCCCAGGATTTGCATATTTTGTAATTAAGGGTTGGTCTGATATATAATGAGATAGTTGGCCTATAACATATATTGTTGATGGATCTTTTTGTTTCCGACCAGGTTTCTTCAAATATAACTCCCTTATCATATTTGAATAAATAGGAACATCTCTAATAGCTTCGAGTAAGGGTATTCAAATACAAACATTCTTTAACTCATATTCAAAATCAAAATGTGAATGAACTACATGTTTTTCTATTAAAAGCCTCTCCAGATAGGGAGGATCATTGTGCATTTGTGGTTGAATAGTTTGTTGAGAATTCTGATTTCTATGTATTTGAGCATTATCTATTGCATTGGGAGTTTCTTCTTCCTCTTGAACCTCTTTCTTAACGGTTTCTTCCTCAAATTCCTCTTGAATAACAACATCGGGACGAGTTTTATTTAAAACTTTCTCATTCCTTAGCTGAATTTTCTGAATCGAAGTTGAATGAATGACATAGGATGGGGCAGTTTGCATCTCAACATTATGAAGAGGTTGGGATGGTCTATTGTTAGGATTTAGAATAGGTTGAGCACACAGTAATGTAGGTCGAGGGGAACTTGGATTATGATATTTCTACAAAACTAAAGGTATGGGATGAAGTGCAGGAGGTGTAAAACCAGTTAATAACCGTTGTATGTTGGGTGGATACTGGGGATAGCTAGGAGGAGTATGCAATGGAGATATTGGTTGAGCTCTTCCATAAGATTGTCCCTGCCAACCTTGTTTCCATGGTTGGGTTTGAGTAGGATGAGGTGGCCAATTTTACCACATTTGTGGATTCCATGGTTGTTGAGGTGGTTGCATCGGATAATAGTATGCAGTATTTTGAAATGTAGGTTCTGGATACACATTTTGAGGTCTAGGATGCCATGGCCTTTTATGTGCATATGATGGTTCCACTGGCTCATTATTTCTCTTGTAAAGAGCTTGCAACTTTGGTAATGAGGGACAATTTTTTGTAAGATGTTTGTCAGTACGAAGAGCACAAATTGAGATATTATTAAGAGGACACTCCTTAAGAGGGTTCCTTTTTCTACATTTGGGAAGAATATGTGCAGTGTTGCACTGTCTTCTTCCTCTTGCCTCTTTTTGGTTTTCAAAGCATCTAATTGGGAACTTAAGGTATCTAAAATATCAGTTTTAAAATTTTCTATTAAATTCCCTAGTTCTGTTCTTGTGACCCCACTAGTACCTACTGTTTTGGAAGTTCGCAGAAAATCCTCCCTAACACTCTTTCCATCCTTGGCTCTACTTCGAGAATATTTCCTACATAACTTGGGAAATTTCATCAAAAGGTTTATGAGAAACATTCCATGATGCCATGAGATTAAGGATTTCTACATATTCTTCCAGGATTCTTTTAGGGAAAATATTTCTGATTGCATCCTCTTGAAGGGTGTTATATTTAGATTTCTAAAATACAAAATTAAAATTTTCCAAGAAATATTCCAAACTTTCATCTTCATTTTGTTGCAGTTTAAAGATATCACGATGATAGTATTTAGGTGTACACTAATCTTGGTAATTTTTAAGGAATGCATTCTTCATCTCCTAGATCCTAATGTTGTATTCTCCCAATCCCATGAACCATCTAAGTGCAACATATTTAAGGGTGGCCGGAAACAATTTTAACCTCTGGGCATCCTGCAAATAGTTGTAACTTCTACGTAGTAATTCAAAATCGAATAGAAAGGTATCCAGATCTTCAGTACTTTTACCATAAAAGTAGGTAATGAAGATGATGGTATATTTTTCATGTTGACATTACATGCGGAATCTAAAATAGGGAACTTAAAAATTGTTTCAGTTTGTCCTTCCTACTCTACCTCTTCTTCCACATTGTGTCCTTCTTCATGGTCACCCATTTTAAGAGGATTGTCAAACAAGGCGCAACCTAGTTTTTCTCTTTTTGGAGATGGTGTAAAATCCCAATGTTCTTTTCTAGACTTTGGTTGAAAGGGAGAATTTCTTAAAGGATGCTCAAGCGAAATTGTTGTAGATTCTAATTGAGAAAATACCAAATTTTGTGTATTTCCAAAAATAACATTAATTCTTTCCACATCAACAATATTAATTAAGTTAGGATCTTCCTTTATTGGTGAAAGTTTAAAATTTTATGGTGGCTCTAAAGATTGTAACAATTCGCTTTGAGTGATATCAATTTCCTCTAGTCCATCCCACAATTCAACATATTTTTCTTGTGTTTGCAGTTCTACATCTTTTTGTAAGGGTGCACAAACAATCGTTGAAGGTAGGATCCCCTTCAAACGCTGCCAAATTAGAAGTTAAGAGGTTGAACTAAAATACTTAACCAGATTTATTATGTATTGAGTCTGAGTTTCTACACTGCATTTCTCTTTGTGTCCCTGATTAGTCTTTCAACATACATACTTATATTCATAGGTTACATCATGGTTCGACCACTAAAAGGGTTGAACCTCCAAAATTAGCTACCATCAATTAGAAAATAAACAACTTTCAGCTCACAGATGGTACAGAGAGGACATACATTAAAACCAATGAAACCTAACCCTGGTTTTCAGCCTTGAATCTTCATACCATTTGAGACTAGAGTCGCAACTCCCGGAGTGATCAAGGCAGTTGAGAAACAATTGTTAGCTCATGAAACTCAAGGGAACAACAAAGCACGAGCCCATAAATGCGATTTAACCACCGATTCTTCTGCCCTGTCAGTGTCGGAATAGGTGTCAGATCACTCATAAGAAAAAACATAGTCAATTTGCATAATAGATAAGAAATATATGCCAAGTGGTTAATTACTAGGGGTGACTTTGAAATCCATTTTGGAAATGAATGAAATATATAAAATAATCGTAAAAATTACCTTATTAAAGGCTTCATAGAGTATTCTTCAAAGTATTTAAGTGAATCCAAAATGGATAGTTAATATATAGAAAACTTAATCAAAATGCTTGGTTCTCCTGTATAACTGGACTTGAATTTTAATAAAGAAGTAGACAAAATAGGAGACCATCAATGACATACAATAACATCCATTGTGCACAAAATTTAATTTCTTTTATTGTGTTTCCACATCATTTAACTTGGCTTTCACAACCTTCATGTTCATTCAATCAACTCCATCCGAAAGTTTTATCCTCCACACCACAAATCACACTCATTCATAATATAATTATTCATTCAACGAACCAAACATGTATTTATCATTATGTATATATGTTAATAAACTCAACAAAAGGAATATCAAATTCATCCCATTAATCAAGCACGTTCCACATGTCACATATATAGATAACATTCTAAAAAACATGGTCATTGATTCTTTAGTAAGGGTATTATAAAACACCATCATATTTGTGCAAAAGGGTATTGAATTCGATCTTGCAAAGGTCACTACAGTCAAATAGACTCTTATCCCACGAACATAAAAGGGGGTTTGGAGATTCATGAGGCACACTAATTATTATAGAAGGTACATTCAATATTTTACTAAGATTGCCACTCCTTTGTTTTTTCTTATTTCTAAAGAAGCTATCTTTTCTTGGACTTAAGCTTGTGAACAAGAATTTGAAATTTTAAAACAGAATCACTTCAACCCCTATTTTTCATGATTCCATTTGGAAATTTTCTTTCCATATTTACACTAATGACACTATTAAAAGTCTGGGTGCAGTTCTTTAATAGAAGGATGCCATAAACATGTATTGTATTTACTATATTGACAAGAATCATGTTGATGTAGAGTTGAATCACATTGTTACTAAAAAATATTTTCTTGTTGTGGTCTAAGCTATTATCAAATTCTGCAATTACATTATTGAGTATCTTTTTTTTAATACTGGTCATTCTACCATTGAACGTTTAATGAATAAGCCAACAGTCAATGGTATAATTATTTGTTGGTTTTTATTTCTTCAAGAGTTTGATCTGACTATACTTGATAATGTTGGATTTATCTTATATACTGAGGTGGGGGGTGAATTAGTATATAGCATAGATTTCAAAATAAGTCACTTAAGAAATTTTCACCCCTTCAAATTTTCAACTAAAACAATAATAAACACAATTGTGCACCAACTCATTCAGGCACCAACCTGATCCATAAGAATCAACATGTTGATTACAAGAACTGGCATGTAAATACTTTGATCTACACAAGAACCCATTCACGAACTTCAGGCACCAACCTAAATAGATGTATGTCTATTTGCGCAAGCTCCAACTTGTAGAAATTAGACATCAACCTGTTGAATCCTACAATCTCTAGTTGTTTCTTCAACTACAATTGAAAGGAAGCACAACCTTCGATATGGATTTACCAACTTCGACTGGAAGGAATCTCCAACTCCCTAATTTTTTTACTAGCTGCGACTAGAAGGAAGCTCCAAATCCTTGAGTTTTTTACTAGCTACCACTGGAAGGAAGCACCAACTCCCTCTTCCTTTCCCCTTCTTGCCTCCCTGGTAAGTTTTTCCAGCACCCATTGGAATAAAGCTACAACTCCTTGATCCTTTCTCCTTCATACCTCCGCGATATAGAAATAGTTGTGTATCCAATAATTGAAATATGCACTTTACCTTATTTGCGTGTGACTGAACGAACTGCAAATGTTGTAGCTTTTATGGTATGCGTCTTGACTTTTTATTATCCGCGTCTTGACAATATATGTGACTTATTCAATTTCTTTGCATCACATAATCTTCAGATACCTGTACTTATGTACTACTTAGTCACTTTTGCGATTTAGTTGTCTGCGTCATTTACCAAGTAAACCTTTTTCACATCCTGATACCAAGTATCCTTCTACTTTGCACTCTTCTTTCTATTCATCCTTTGTTGATCTGTGCAATTTGGATTTTCTATATATCCTTCTTCTGCGATCAATTATCCATTGATACCCAAAGAATTGCGAATCTTTCCCAAATAGATTACCTTTGATTCTTCACTACACAATCTTCAAAACATTCATATCTTGCTTATTTATACTGATTTTAGTAGAAGATATGTGTTCACTTATTGGGATGCCTTAAACTTGGTGATGTCACAACTTGTTTGCTTCTTGATCAAGTTATCTTCTGTGTTAGCGTGCCACTTTTCACAATTCAACATTGTGGGGTTTAACGCACATCTTCCATTTTCTTTATGGATTTTCACACACAAGTCTATATCTTTGAATTTAAGTTTCTTCTTCTGACTTCTTATATAAGTACCGTACCATAGTGGTGTTTGCGCACATAATTGTCTTTCATATTATTCTTCTAACTTCTTCTTCAAGGTTGTTATATGCGCACATATGACCCATGCCATAGTTTGATCTTTGCAATCTCTGTAATTCCTCATTTTTCTCTGTGTTTCTTCAAACTAGGTTTGTATGAGGAAGACTTCATACACTTCTATCTTTCAGATTTGGTGTTTGACTTCAACCCTTCATTTTCCTTTGACATCAATGACAACACATATCTTAGCATAAGTCTTATTGATTTTTGTCCTTTGACACCAATGAAAACACACGAGTTTAAAAATCTCTCCCTTTGGCATTGATGTCAACACCAACTTACTCCCCCTCAAAATGAGCTCTTCTTCTATGCGCAAAAGACTCCCCTTGTGTTTATGCCTTCGATTCTTTTCTCCGTTGTTTTGCACAAAACCATCTTTCAATTTCTTTCTTTCTCCTTTTATTCTCCCCCTTTGACATCAATGGAAAAGGGATTCCTCTTGAATTCATACTTATTACTTCCTCTTTATCTTCCTTTTGGGTTCCAGATCCACTGTCATGTCGCAAATAACCCCTTTTTGTGTCATTTAGTGTCATTATGACTTGCAACAACTATTTTTAGTTTCTAATGTTGTCTGTGTCTTAATTAATGAAGTCACCGTATGATCTTGTCTTGGATTCCACACACAAGGTAATTTGATAGATGTCATTAAATCAACCTATGATCACACATATTTCCATCCATCATGGTGCATGGTAGTAAGGTGATATGACCGATAACTTATGCAATGACTTCCATGTGTTACTTGTGTACTAGAGATTTTAAACGATATCATTTCCTCCAAATTGTTCCCATGAATTGGATTTCCACTTTTTTTCCTTTTTCTAATATTGATCAATCCATGCAATAAATTTTGACATCTTCATGATCACCTTTGAATTGTACACCACACGAATCCATTAAATTCAACGTATCTTCGATGCGTAAGAGATTTTCTTCTAAGATTTATATGTTGGCTGTGCATTGACAATTCCATCACCCTGGTTCGTCTTCCATCGAGTTTGTTGGGATTTATTCTTCTATCATCATCATGTCTTATTTCCTTCAACGTTATAGCAATCTAATTGACAGTCTTCTCTTAGTATTTCAGTCTCATTAGGAAGAGATTGGAAGGTTGAGGGTGGATCTGAGGGTATGGCAGTCTCAATTCAAAGAGACAAAGTTCATGCATTGGTACAACCAGTCACAATTCAACCAACACACTTCATAGAGATTGTCCAACCTGATCAAACGAGTTGACCTCTTGGAGCAACAACAAAGATAGACTCTTGACCTTTTGAATGATATTCTTTCTAAACAAACTACTGTCAATCCTTCATCCTCAAATCTAGAGCGTATTCCGTCATTGCAGTCATTGGAGTTCATCGAGCCATCTCCAATGGACTTGGAACTGCGTCTTTCACAACCTCTTGTTAGTCATGACATAGAACTAGATCTCTAACTGCGTATTTGAGCCATCCTTGTATCAATTTCATCCTTCAGCTTCTAGCTGTGATATTTTACTTCAATTTTGTTCAGCTTCATTGTATGCAATCACTAGAACTCTAATTCTGTTTTGTATGCTAATTGTGGCCTACTTCAATATGAGCTTTAAAGTTCTGTAATACATTCAAATATAATATACGAACTTTGTTTCTGTGCAAACTTCGTGTTTGTTCAATAAGCATTCTTTTCTTTATGTATGATAATTCCAATATATACTTCATATAGAAATTCACACATGCATATCACATCAATAATTAACCAACTTCACATGCTTTCTATCTTTAATATTTACTAACTTACTCCTTGAATTGCTAATACATACCTTTTTGAATTCAAGGATCTTGCCTAACCTTTTCTTGGTTAGCAAGGGGTGCAACAATTACTTATTGCTTGAGCTATATTGGAGTTGTTTACATCTTTTGTGCATACTCGAGGCACTTTATTCACCCATGTATTTTTGTGCACATACTGCCTTTGTTTATGTACATGACACCTTTCCTCTTTCCTCCATTCTTCTTGGCTAGAGTTATACAAGACGATTCTTCTTGGTTGCTTTACTTTCTTGGAACAATGTTGAGATTTGTGTCCAAATTCGTCACACACATAACATATTACAATATGACAATATTTTTATATTTGGTCGACATATTTACATATGCAACATTTCACTGAACTGAATTTATTTTTGTAACCGAAAGTATTAGCATACCTAAGTTTTACATATTATGTAGGCAAATCATACCTTCTCTATAATGCATCCTGTTGCTCTAGAACAAATCCTTCCCTTTTGTCGCAGATATTATCACTTACTCCACTATATCCAAGGTCTATTTTGTCTTCAGGATATATCTGATTGCTTAGAATTTTATCTAGAATCAACGAGTTGTTGCTGAGTTTTGCTTTGGTCTTTGCATCAAGACATGTTTCAATTCCACTTTGATTTGCGCAAATTGCTTCAATTTTCAAGTGTGAAATTTCTATTTTCTTTTGCGCAAGTTGATTTACTAGCCGTTCATTTTTTGCTTTCGATTATTTCAGATATTTTTTTGGTACACACTTATTCTCCTCGAGTTCCCAATTCTTGATTTTTTCATAGCCTGGATGTTTTCCAAGCTCCTTTTCTTTATCATTCATCTATCTTTCCAGTACTTCTTCCATGTTCTTGGTGTTCTTGACTAGTTCTTATGCTTTATCCATTTGTTCCTTTAGTTCCTTATTGCTTCTTCTTGACTTCTTTAATTCTTTCAGTGTGCTAACTAGTTTTCCTTCCCATATGTCTTCAATACTTTCCCAATCTTCATATTTTGAGATCTCATCTATGCTATTTGTTTTTTTATTTCGATTCAGATTTTGAATATTGTAATGGATTCCATTATAGGAACATTTAATTTATGTGTTCTTCTTAGATTTGGAAGATTCTTCTATGCAACTTGACCTTTCTTCAATCTCAAATTTTGGAGGGGACATATAAATCCCATTGTAAGTCCATTTATTTGATGGTTTAGATGTACTTTCACGAGTCCCTTTGAATGATGATTTTACTCCATCTGTTGAGTCTTCATTTTGAATTAGTTCCATAAATAATGCTTCTCTCGGACTGTCGTGGTTTTCCTCTTCCTATAATGAATTATTATTCTCCTTGGTGTAAGACTCTTTCTATGCTTGGGAAATTTTTTCTTGTTCTCAACTTTGTTTTGCTGGTACTTATTCCTTTGTTATTGGTAGTATGGTTCTTCTTCACTCTCATTGTATTTTCTCTTCTCATACGTACATTTGGAGGAAAGTGTCTGATTCTTCCAATTTGAAGCATTTGAAAGGCAACTTTCCTTTATACTTGCCATGTCCTCTTTTGATCTTTCTCATGAAATTTGCTTCTTCTTCATTAGACATGTTAGATGAGTTCTTACACTCATGCTTACTGTTTTTAGGTTTCCTTGTGGCCTTAAAGAAATATTCTTTTTTGGAGCCATTATCCTTTTCATTCCTCATTTCATAGGCCGTGAAAATTCCATGCAACTCATTTTTGTTAACTTGTCCAAATTTTGTCTATATTCTAAAACTGATACCTTTAAGTTGAATTTTTTTCCAAGAAACCTTTAAGTTGAATTGTGGTGGAAGGGTTCTCAATATTTTCTGCACAATTGAATCTTCTTCAACGGTTACACCAAGTCCTTTGATGGAATTCACGATCTCATCAAATCTAAGAAAATAGGATACATTTCCTTCCTTTTCTTTCATCTGCAGTGTTTCAAACTGCACGAAAAAATTCTACAACTTTTCCTTTTTGATATTTTCATCCCCTTCATAGATGCTCTTCAGCTTGTCCCAAATCTCTTTTGCTGTAGTGCATTGCATAACCTTCGTGAATTCAACATCTGCAAGCCCACCAAGTATAGCATTTTTTTAGTTTTTTCATTCCGCTCATACCATTTTCTATCCTATGGTTCAACTGTAGCATTTCGAGGAATTGTGTGCTCATTTTGATCAGTTTCCTTTGGTTCAACTGGAGTTTATTTTGGAATTTTGTGTCCATTCTCTACTGACTTCCAGATGTCCATTCCAAGATATTGTAAATACACTTCCATTCTTATCTTCCAAAATATGTAATTTGAACCATCAAACTGAGGTGCTCTGTTGGTGGATAATATTTCCTGCTTGTCCATATATGCGCTGGATCTATCTTCCAGATGTTAAGCTACAACTACAGACACTTACTATGATACCAATTGTTGGATTTATCTTATATACTTAGAAGGGGGGTGAATCACTATATAGCGTAGATTTCAAAATATTTCACTTAACAAATTTTCACCACTTTGACTTTTCAGCTGAAACAGTAACAAATAAAATTACGCACAAATATCTGAAATACACAAACACACACACACATATAATGAAATGTTGCATAAGTGGGAGAGAACAATATTCAAACATGAGCACCAAATCATTCAGGAGCCAACCTGATCCACAAGCATCAACTTGCTTATTACATGCACTCACCTGTAAATACTTCTATCTATGCAAGCACCAACTCATGAACTTCAGGAACCAACCTGAACATATGTCTATCTATTTGCACAAGATCCAACTTGCAGATATCAGGCACCAACCTATTGAAGACTGTAATCTCTAATTGTTTCTTTATCTGCAATTGAAGGGAAGCACTAACTCACAAATGTATTTACCATCTTCGACTAGAAGGAAGCTCCAAATCCCTAATTGTTTTATCAGCTGTGACTGGAAGAAAGCACCAACTCCCTGTTTGTTTTATGAATTGCGACTAGAAGGAAGAACCAAATCCCTGATTGTTTTACTAGTTGCTACTGGAGGGAAGCACCGACTCCCTCTTCCTTTCCCCGTGCTTCCTCCTTGATAAATTTTACCAGCACCCACTAGAAAAATCCCACAATTCACTGATCCTTTCCCCTTCTTACCTCCCTGATATAGAAATAGTTATGTATCCAATAACTGAAATATGCACTTTACCTTATCTACGATGTGTGACTCAATGAACTGCAATTGTTGTAGCTCTTATGTTTTGCATCTTGTGTTTGATTATATATGTCATAGCAACCAATTTCCTTATCTACGTTGTGTGACAATATCCTCGACTTATTCTATTTATTTGCATCACATAATCTTCAGATATATGTACTTCTACACTACTCTGTCACTTCTACTATTTAGCAGTATGCGTCATTTACTAAGTAAAAATTTCACATATCCTGATACCGAGTATCCTTCTACTTTGTGATCTTCTTGCTATTCATCCTCTGCTGATCCACGCAATTTAGATTTGTTGTATATCAATTTAATCAACGATCCATTGATACCCGAAGTTACGAAGCTTGCCGAGATAGATTATCTTTGATTCTTCACTACACAAGCTTACTTCAACACATCCATCTCTTGCTTATTTATACTCATTTTAGTAGAAGAGACGTGTTCACTCGTTGGGTTCCATAAAATTTGTGATGCCCCAACTTGTTTGATTCTTGATCAAGTTATCTTCTTCGTCGACGCGCCACTTTTCACAATTCAACATTGTGGGGTTTAGCGCACATATGCCATTTTCTTTGTAGGATTTTCACACACAAGTCCATATCTTTTACTTTCATATTATTCTTTTGACTTCTTACATAAGTCCCATAGCATAGTGGTATTTGCACACATCCTTGTCTTTCATATTCTTTTTCTAACTTCCTCAAGGTTGTTATATGCACACATATGACCCATGTCATAATGGGATCTTTTCACTCTATGGACTTCTTTATTTTTCTCTATGTGTTTCTTCAAACTGGGTTTGTATGAGGAAGACTTCATACACTTTTGTCTATCATATTTGGTGTTTGAATTCAACCCTTCATTTTCCTTTGACATCAATGACACCCCATACCTTAGCATAAGTCTTATTGATTTTTGTCCTTTGACACAAATGACAACACATGGGTTTAACAGATGACACTAGTTGAGAGAATTTTGCTGGCGATTTTTTATATCAGCTATTTGGCATATTGAAGGATGAACCAAGGGATGATTCTTTCCTAATGAACATATGTTTGTTGTATCTATTTTCATGGCATGTTTTGCAGATATCATACATTATTTGGTGGTTATAAAGTTTCCACAACAATTCTTATAAAAGGAGCATTATGGATTGGTTCAAGAAACTACTCCTTTTACATGGATAATGTGTTATTTATTTAAGTTGGACCTAGACTAGATCCTTTTTTTGATGCATTAGGGAAGATGAAGTGTATTCTATCTTGGAGTCCATCCACCATGGACCTTGTGGTGGGAATTTTGTTTCTTAAAGGAGTGTTTGGAAAATTATCTCCATCGATTACTATTAGTTCACACTTCATAAGGATACCCAAGGTTATGTTGCTCAATCTGATGCTTGCCAAAAAATAGGTAGGTTGAATAGACGTGTGAATTTACCCTACAACCATAGGTCTCTTTGGAATATTTTAAATGTGGAGTATTAATTTTGTTGGGACTACTAATCCACCTTATTATCAGTTT
Source organism: Pseudotsuga menziesii (assembly GCA_001517045.1). Taxonomy (NCBI): domain Eukaryota; kingdom Viridiplantae; phylum Streptophyta; class Pinopsida; order Pinales; family Pinaceae; genus Pseudotsuga; species Pseudotsuga menziesii. The sequence goes on along the minus strand of LPNX010392823.1, from coordinate 23,442 downwards.
AATTACATTCTCCTCTGTATAGGTTATCTTCCAAAGTGGGTGGTAGTTCAACTGTTGAATAATATTGATGAACAAAAAACATAGTTCTCATATGAAAATATTTTCACGAGGTTTTATGTCCCTTTTGAAATTTATTAGACCATAGAGTTCAATTAACTTCTAAGTTGATTGAAAATATCATTCCCGTATAAAATTAAACACCAGAAATCTACTGCTTATCATCCGTAGACTAATAGGAAAGTTGAGGTCACCAACAAGGTGCTAGAGATATTTCTTACTAAAATTATGCAATTCCATTTTAAAGATTGGTATTATCAACTTATTGAAATTATTTGGGATTATCGCATGACATAGAGGACTACTACATGATTCATTCCCCATGAATTAGTGTATGGAAAAATAGTTCTTTTTCCAACTGATTTTGAAATTTAAACTCTTTAAACAACTAATGTGATGGGGATTAACATTTATGCTACACAACATGAATGTTTAACGTACTAAACCTTCTAGGTGGTTTTCATTAGAAATTTCTATAATGTACTAAAAATATACAACAACACTGATCTCGTTGGCATGATCATCTTATCAAAACTAAATGTTTCTAGTCAGGTGAGAAGGCATTACTTTATGACTATAGATTCTAGGATTTCATGTAAAACTCCCTATATGGTGGATAAGCCCTTATCAGGTTGAGGAAGTTTTCAACATGGATCAATTGAGTTCCAAACCATTGATCATGACAACATTTCTCTACTTGTTAATGGCCACATTTCAATTTGTACATGAAGCCCATATCTATGGAATATTTTGTTACCAATTTGTAGAAACACCAATCCTGCAATTTGATTGAAGGCCTCTTGAACTTAAATTATGTTTCAACAAGTTTTCTCTCTATATTCTTAAAAAAAAATGATGATGAAGAAATTTCGGGGTCACATGCCATGGAGTTGCTTGGAAAACAATTTTAGCAGGATAGTCTACAAAATATAACAAAAACAAGAAAAGAACAAGTGTGGGCAAGTTTTTATGTAGTTGATGATGGCAAACTCTTATGTAATTGACAACTGTTTAAGTTGTTGGTAAGTTTTTTTTTGTATTTGATATTATTTTTAGTTACCAATGATATTTTATGTGGTTGATTACTTTTTTTTCTCTATTGTGAGTTTCTCTATGGATTATGGATTTTTCTATTCCCCCCAAGTTCTTCCATTTTGCTTCGCTAGGTTCTCTCTTTACCTTATCTAATGTTTTTTTTAATACTGAAAAAACAACTTTATATTAGTAAATGAATTGTGTCATTTATATAGCCAAAGATTCACTGTTCAAATAAAAACATATTCTGCACATGACTGGCATTTTGATGATCCATACTCTCCTATTCTTTCTCACAAAAAAAGCAAAATCACTATATGCCAAGATCACAGAGTCATAACATTTAACATACTATAAACTTCCTCTATATACCCATAAACATATGAGCACTTTACAAGCTGACCAAAACTTTAGGATACAGACAAATACTAAGAGAAAATCAGGTGACTTCAGTCTATCAAAGAACCCCCACAATGTTCCTCCCAAGCAATCAGTCCTCCCACAGTACTGATGGCCTACTTGGAGAGGCCATCAACAACCTTGTTGAAATCACGAAAAATGTGACAGATAGAGATCTGCTGAAAGTGACATATCAGATCCTTAACCCGTCTCAACCAATGATACAATTCCACACACTGGATAGAATGAACATTATTTTCCTAGTACACAATGAATTTAGAGTCCCCCATCAACAATAGAGCAAGTAATTCTTCTTATGAGAAAACCATTAAAGACCCCGAAGAACAAGTAATTCAGCTTTAGTGTTGGTACCTTTTCCCACCACCATCCACAACAGGTACATATGACTCAGCTACAACTTAATAACCATATCGACACCACAGAGACATTCTTTCTCAAGCCCATCAAAGAAACCCAAAATCTGATTTCCTTCTATGTTAGGATTCGTAATAACTCTGTTCTGAGCATTTGTCCTTGACACTAGTAACACAAGCATTCACAAGAACCTACTGGAACAAAACAAACCTTTCGGAGCTTTCCACACCTCCCATATGGTGACAAAAGGATAGTCAATAGAGTAGGAAGTGGACTTCAACCAACTTGTTAAATTCTCCTCCAAACTAGAAAGGTCCCAAGTTGTAACAAGGTTCAAAATTTTACAAAAAAATACCATACCTCCTGAAAAAAAAAGGACAGTCATCGAACAAGTGCTCCACCAACTCCAAAGCCAAGTAACAAAGGAAACATCTACGCAGTCCTGAAAATCCTCTTTTCTAAAGAACATCCCTAGTTACTCTTTTGTTTTTAAGGCATAACCAGGTGAAATACTTAATTTTCAAAGGAATTTTTCCTTTCTACACTAGGGAATCCCACGACGAACAATGCAAATCCAAATGTTGCTCAATGAGTGACTTATAGGAAAGCGTTTTCATGACACTTCCACTCTTCTTATTTTAGTTCTAGCCAACTTATCACCATTATCATTTAGAAAGATACCAGCCAAAATGAGTTGATGTATTCATCCCATTTAGATTCCAACTCCCCCTAAATATTTAAGTCCATTGACGATATCCAACCCGGTTCCAATGCCTCTCCCTCGAAATAATTTTGTTTTAGAACCATAATGTTCCACCGATACAAATGGCAGATTAGGCTCTAGGATAAAGAAAAAATATCTGACAGTCCCACTATGGGATCAATACCAACAAAAACTTGGTTCCCCCTTCCAACCTGCCAACTAATTTCAGATAAAATTAGGGGTAGCGATTTTAACAGGATTTTCCATATCACCAAGGTATTAATAATATACGAATGACCATTTCACAACCAAAGAATCAAAGTAACCCTCTTCAAATATTTTGACTTGATAATGTTTCCCCACAGATCATCATCGAAAATACCCTGCCACATACTTTTAGCACACAACGCCGAGTTGAAAATACTGATATGTTTAATCCCCCAACTCCCAAATAATTTAGGATTCGAGAGATTCTCGCAACCAACCAAATGGATCTTAGCTCTCTTTTTTTTTCCCGCCCAGAGAAAACGGAAAAATGAGTCTTCTTACCTCCGCAATCACACCATCTAGAACATGTAACATAGAAAACCAATAAATTGGATTGGACTTAAGGATGGAGGTAATCAAAATAAGCCGAACCCCAAGAGACAACCACCTTGATGTCCAATTGTCCAGCTTCCTCTGAAAATTTTTAATGAGCCATCTCTAGACCTCTCTTTTGTAGTTATTAGGATTAAGAAAAATCCTAAATAATTTAAACCATTATCCAAATGAAACATCTTGAAAGGAATGAGATGAGAGATTTGATCAATTAAAGACGGATCATTACAATTATAACATAAGCAAGACTTATGTGGACTAAGTGCCATACCTGAAGCTCCACAATTGATGTTAACCATCTCCAATATATGTACCCATTAAGAAAGAGTTCCATCCCCAAATATCAGAACATCATCGATGAAAAGAATATGGGTCAATGACAGAGAGCTATCCAATTTAATGCATTTGATCAACCAAATTTCCTTTGCTTTTAAGAGAAGTCTAATTATACCTTCAATAACCAATATGAAGGGATAAGGAGATAGTAGACATCCCTAGCAGATGCCTCGAGAACCTTTGAAATAATTCGTAGGAGACCCATTGATTAAAACAACAAACCTGACAGATGAAATGAAATACATTACCCAATTCGTAATCTCCAAAGAGAGCCCAACCTGTAGAAGAATGAGACGTAAAAAATACCAGTCAATATTATCATATGCCTTCTTCGGGTACAAATTGAGGATAAAAGCATTGAGCTTCTTTAATTTCACTGAGTGCAGGCGCTCCTGAACAATCCCAACCACATCTAGAATTTGACGATTAGGCAAATAACGAAATTGTTCCGTAGACATAAATCTACCCAATGTAGGTTTCAATCTCTCAACAATGATCTTCAAGATGACCTTATACAATAGATTACGTAAAGAGATGAACCGATACTCATTTAAAGAAACTGGTCTATCAACTTTCTGGATAAGAGGAATAAAATTAGAATTCACATTTTCCGGAATGTTACCAGACCTTCTAGTCTCTTCAATGGCCTCAACAAAGTCATGACCCAAAATGTCAAAAAAATGAAGGTAAAATTCCACCGTCCACCCATTGGTGCTTGGACTCTTGTCCTTAGAAAATACTTTCAAATTCTACAACACCTCGCCTTTAGAAATAACAACCCCAATTGCTTCACAATCAGACCTATCAAAGAAACTAGGAAAATTTCTGAGAGTTTCCAGTTGATCATCAATGTTCATACCCTTCTTGTCGTAATAAAGGCCATGAAAATAACTTTTAGTAGCAGACTTAATAGACTTGTTATGATGAAAAACTTCATCCCCCACCGCTTTTGCTTCCCAAATATCATTATTTAGTCATATTTTATTGGCAAAATTATGAAAAAACTTTGAGTTGTTATCACCATCCTGGACCCAAGTAGACCAACTCTTCTATTTTAGCATCTCTTCTTTATGAGAAAGAAGCTTCTTCTTCTGGTTTCCAAGATTCACCAAAATATTCTTTCGGTCCTCAAAAAAGCACTGCTTGTCGAATTCCCCCTCCAAAGACTGGATAACACTCTCTGTCTCAGATAAAGACCTATCCAAATCCTTCTTCTTCTTTTTCTCCCAAGATATAACTTACGGTCTGAGATTATTCAATTTATAGACGAATATTTGCATCTAATTAAAGTAAATAGGAGCATCTGTAGAGGGTTGGGACCAGGTCTTTATAACCAAACCATTGAAAGAAGCATCCAGCATCCAAGTAGGATTAAACTTGAAGGGATAATAACAAAATATTTTGTCAAAACCAACTGCAAAAACCAGCTCCACTACTTTGTGGTTAGAAAAACCAGTGGACTAGGACCACGATCTATACCTTCCTAGTTTATCACAGTTTTTTGCAATGAAAAAATGATCCAGTCGCTTAGCAATACCATCATCCCCACATCTCCCATTCGACCATGTAGGTGTCAAAAAAATGGGGACCACATCAACCAAATTCGCTTCACCGAAGACTAAATAAAAAAACTTAGATAGAGGATCAAGGATACACCCAACCCCCCATGCCTCTTTCGGGGACAAGGCGAAATTGAAATCACCTATGGAAATAAGATTTGGATCCGATAACAAACCAGAGGATTTAATCTGATCCATAAACATGAATAATGTAGAAAGGAGAATCTAAACCCTTAATTTTTCCATAAAGTAGTATACTTGCACAAGTAGAAAAACCTTTAAGATCAGCTACCAAGGGATTCCATGCTACCAAAGTCCCCCCCGAGAGACCCAACGTATCACAAGCACTAACCCTCCATCTAGATCTCAATTTTAAAAAACAATGCAAGCACAAGGAGCTGAGGACATTGTTTCTTGTAACAAAACTATATCAGGCTTAGTCAAATAGTGAAGTCTTTTAAGAGAAGATCTCTTTGGGCCACTACCAAGCCCTTTACTATTAAAATAAATGATATTCATTCTAACATCTCAATGGGGGCCACATCATCTCTAAGAGCCCATGGAGTAACAAAAATACATAAGTAGACAACAGAGGAATCTCCCTCTCAGACATAGAGAAGATCCTCGGGTTCACAGAAGTGGCCACTTGAATGGAGTCCTTAATACTTTTAATACTATCCTTACCCTTCTTATACTTTCACGGTTTTTGAACAGATACATTAGCATCCCTAATCGAGGAAATGGGAAAGATATATGGACTGGTAGTCTCTTCTGAAGAAAAAATGGGCAAAGGATTGATAGGACCCCGATAAGAAGAGATAGGATCCTCAGCTAACAACCCCATAAAACCAAACCCTATGAGGAGGGTAAAGGGTTACCATGGGACACTTCCATGCCTTTCTCCGGAAGAGAATCAAGAATGGAAGAAGGAGAGAGGGAAATGTCAAGAGTGGGTGGAGGAGAAGAGCGAAGAGGAGGGAATTCCGAGCATCTGAACAAGGGAATCTCCAAACCCTCCTCCAAAAAAGGATTACGAACCGAATCCGAGACACATAGGTCCTTATGCTCAGGTTCACCCCTAACATCCACCAAATCATCAGAATAACAAACACCGGCACTAGACCCATCCCTAGGCTATGAAGCCAAGACATCCTCAAACCCCCCCACATCCAAAACTAACAGAGAATTAAGGATGTCAATAGCTGAAATGAATTTCAAAAGAAGAGGAACATACTGAGAAAACTTACCCACAAAGGATTGAGCAGAGTCCTTATCCAGAGGAAGAGGAAAGTGAATATCTCTATCTATCCCCTCATTGTCATCGCCCAGGTAAGCCACCCTGCACCCAACTAAACCATCCTTTTCAAATCCCCCAATGAGCATTGTGCTTTTGAGTGTCCAATGCCACAAAAACTATGACAACAAAACATAATTCGCCAATAGTCAAGTTTTTGGATGAAAAACCCCCCCTCCCAAACGACCTCGAGCTCTTCTGGAAAACCCTCAACCACCTCCAGCTCAACCAAAACCCTAGGAGAATCCCTCTTAAACCCTAAAAGCTGACCGTCTTCCATCAAAATGAACTTACCGATAGAATTTGCAATCCCCATAAATCCCTTAAGGTTCCAGTAATGGATAGGAAAATACAGGAAGATAACCCAAAGGCTCTCTTCGACAATTTCTCCATACAAGGATCGAAACCCACATGCCAAAGATTTAGAACAAGGGAACCCTGACCTATGACCCAAAACTTATCTTCAATAATTTTCCGGTCATCCTCATAAAGAAACTGGAAAATAATCCACTCGTTCACAAGCAACAACACCCTGGAGCAACAACAAAGACCCAATTCCCACTTTTTATACTAAATGGTACTAGGTCTGTCTAAATGACAAACTTGACTCCAGTCACCCTCCCATGCGATTCTCCCCAGTTCTAGATAAACAAAGGACAACCGAAACAGAGAACCGACATAACAAACAAGCCCACTGAAAAAGAAAAACAACAACCCCTGCTAAGCATGGAAGTCAATACCATACCCACAAGGAGTCAACAAAAAAGGGTAGAAAACCGATACAACGAGAACAATCGAACACTAGTACTGTTTGCAGAACCCACCACTTCTTACCAGAAACACTTTTCCAACCTAGGATTTCCACCATCCTCGCCCCAACCTCCCTTCTCTAATGTTGTCTTGAATTACGACTATTTCCACGTATGATATTTTTCCACCTTATGAGCGATCAATCCTTGCATTTATTTCCACATTATTCTCACATTCCATTTCCATCATCTCATGAGCTGTTGTTATTTTCCCAACATGTGAGTTGCATTGAATTATACACAATGATCCCTAATTAATTACATTGCAATTTATGAATTGATGGTTGGAAATATGAAAAATAAAGAACGGTACAACATGGGCATGATCTTTCCAAGTATTAACCTTTTTAATATAATTGCAATATTAAAGCACTTCTATTTTTAATATTTCCAAGTATTAACCTTTTTAATATAATTGCAATATGGGTATGATGTTTCCAAGTATTAACCTTTTTAATATAATTGCAATATTAAAGCACTTCTATGGCTCAGATTAAAGCACTTAATGGTTAGAGGAACTTCTATTTTTTGGAATGGTTTTTTAAACACTTTGTCTTGGCTGGGTAGGGGTTTGGGATGGCAGGTGGGGAACGGTAAAATATCCATATAGGATTAGATATTATTATTGGATCTTTAGTATATCCTTTCCTCTCTTGTGATTTAATTGAGTATCTTAATGATTATGGTATCTCGGCCCTTTAGGATGCCCGTAATTGTTCAGTCGGGGCACAGTCTTACTGGTTTACATCCGAGGATATGGAGCTGGGGGGTTCTTGGGCAACTTTCCAGAATGATTATATTTAAAGTCTCGAGAATGGGGGTATAATACTGAAGCTCACGACTGATAAAATTCTCTGGGCCCATAATAAAAAAGATGGTATGGTTTCGGCTGCTCTGGTGTATGATTTAATGTCCAATACTTTGCTGGAACCATCCAGGGATCCTTTTATGGTGTGGATTTGGCATGGTTTGTACCCATTAAAGATTAAGTGTTTCTTCTGGTTGGCACTTTTTAATAGAGTACTGACCTGGGATAACCTTACCAAGCGTGGATGGATAGGTCTAGGCAGATGTGTTTTATGCTTCAACGAAGTGGAGACTACTCAACATATCTTTATTGATTGCCCCTTTACTTCCTCGGTTTGGTCCAAGCTCTGTGGAATCTACAATTGTGAATCACCTCTCTCTAGAGGCACTGTTGTTGAACTTCTGAAGTTTTGGTTTATTAAATACACTAAGCACTTGTGTTGTAGATACTTGCTGATCTTTGTATGCTGGAGCATATGGAAGATGCGAAACATATGCATATTTAATGATGTGCCGGCATCTGTCAACAACGTGGTCTTTTAGATTGATTATCTAATGCATTACTATCCAGCCCCTATCAAAAAGGAAAAAATTAGAGATATCAGTGCTGCTCCTGATTTGGTATTTCCATGTGGTTTCTTCAATGGGGCAGTTGTAGCTTCACAAGGTGGGGCATGTGTATATATTGCCATCGGCAGTTCACATACACTCACTTTCAAGCTTGGGTGTGGTCCTTCAACTAATACAAGAGTAGAGCTCTTGGCCTTGTGGTCTCTTCTTTTTGTGGCACATAAAATTGGCCTCCTTTTCTGCATATATATGGTGACTCCTCAATCATCATAAATTGGGAAAATAACAAAGCTACTCTATCCTCTCTTGAGCTGACCCACTGATGTGAAAATATCAGGTCACTTATTAGTGGTTTTTCCTAGCTGGACATTCGACATGTCTACAGAGAGCACAACTAGAGCTCAGACAACTTATCCAAAGATGCCCTTATCTTGACCCCTGGTCTCATTTTATTCTTTGAAGTATTTGATGGTTCTACCAACATGAGTGGTGAATTTGAGCTCTTTTAGAGCATTGTGCCGGAGCTCTGTCTCCCTTTATTTTTTTGGCACCGAAAGACTTGTATCTCTCTGAGATTCTTTAGCATGTGGGGTGGGCATCTCTGGATCAGTTCTCTGGTCTCTCTTTTTTCTCCTGGTACATACTGTAACGACATGTCCTCGGTAAAAACTGGTTTTTATATTGTGGCTTCCCCTTGATTGTTTTGGGGAGCAGATACTTTGTATATCTTGGTATGACTCAGTAATGGCCCGTAGCTTCTGTTACTGCTGGTATCTTTTGTAACTATCCTTTTATGGGAGGCACATTTTGATTTCCTTTGATTCACTTTGAATATCAAGACCAATATTTTTTCGTCTGAAAAAAAATAATAATTACAATACATGTAATAATACATTGTCTCATTTATTTCACAAAATATTTGCTTTATAGAATTTATTTGAAGGAACATCGTGCCTTTCCTTGTTTCATTGGTATACATCCCGCATTTATTTCACAAAATATTTTATTTATGGCAAGCGTAATTTTAAAATAGTTTAAGCGACATCGCGCCTTTCCTTGTTTCATTACCAATGATGGATTGTCTTTTCACTCAAGAGTTTCTCTATCCCTCATAAGCAATTGATATAAGGTGGTAGTGCTACTAATTAATAAATGCATCATTGTCTTTTTCACTCAAGAGTTTCTTTATTCCTTGTAAGCAATTGATAGAAGGTGGTAGTGTCGGTGATCAATAAATTGTCTTTTCACTCAAGCGTTTCTTTATTCTTTGTAAGCAATTGATAGAAGATGGTAGTGTAAGTGATCAATAAATTTTGCATGGGAAACAATTAGAGGTGACTTTTATCATACATGAATCTATCATAATTGAAATGATTCTCCATAATATTCTTACCGAAAATATTTTTCATAAGGTTGTTTGGTTGCAATTATTTGAGAAAATCTAGAATTTCAATGTTCCCATGGTAAGAGAACTTGGGAGGCCCTTTGGATGGTATTGTTATATTGCTATGTTGGAGGATTTTCTAAGCTATTATCCTTTTTCTTTCCTATTGCGGATCATCATCTCTCATCTTACATCCATGCATGCTAAAACTATTGCCCTAAAATAATTTCTATCCTTTGTGCATGTGAATATTTACTGATCAAGAAATTGTGCATGGAAAACAATTAGAGGTGACTTTGATCATACATGAACCCAAAACAATTGAAAAAAATATCGATGATCCTCCTACCAAAAATAATTTTTAGAGGGTTGTTTGGTTGCAATTATTTGAGAAAATACAGAATTTCAATTGTTATGTATCTAAGTATTTAAGAGAAATTAATTTAAATATTAAATGTAATATTAATTAGCTATCATAGGGTCACACCATTTCGTTGAAACGACGTGTTTTATACCTATAAAAGGTCTTCCCTCTTATTGTAAAAAAATCATCATTCAATAATTATTATTTCATTGTAGCTAAATTCCAGTTTCATGGGTTTAGATTTCCTTTGCTCCAAGTGGTATCCGAGCTTGCTGCTCCTCGACACTTTTCGCAGTCCCTTCCATATTCCACACCCTTTCCTCTCTTAATTCTTCCACTGCTTCCCACTCCATTTTTTGCACACATCTCGACAACTTCGCGTGGTCCACACCCCCTCCTCCCTTGTCCCACACCACTCCCCATCTCCACCCAACATTCACCAAGCCTCCACAACTCACCCCTTCTTTTTTGTGCATGCATACGACCAACGCTCCTCCCCATTTTATTTATCTTCTCCTCCTCCCACGTTCATCCCAACGGTCCTCCCCATCGTCCTTGCCCCTCTGCGTCATCCATCTCGCCTCCTACCTACTCCCATGTGCCATCTCTACTCCTTTATAAATTTTAAGTGGCAAGGATAAAAACACAAGTTGTATGGGTTCCAACCCCCTCACACACAAATTGTGTCATCTCGAAAAATGGAGAAGTTAATTCGAAAGGGAGCACCAGCGTATGCCGTACAATACCAAGAGATGGAATTGCTAACTGCAGAAGTGGTTGAACCAAGTCAACGAGAGATTCAAGGACTAATCCAAAATCTCACTAGCCGATCTTTAAAATCTCACCATCTTTAGCAAAACAAAAAAAATTCCTCCTTGTACAAGGAGTATGTCATAAATGAAGGAAATTACGGATATAATGGATATTTTGGAAAAAAGAGAAGCCCATGACTCTAAAAATCTCGAAGGTTTACACTCAAGACTCAACCAAATCAAAGCAGAACTACACAAAGGCAAAAACGAATTATCAGAAATTGTAAAAAAAGAAGTCAATGAAGTTGTATCTTGGGAGATGGAAGGAGTAAAAAGGGAAATATCAGTATTGTTCGAATCCAGATTAAGCAAACTAGAGCAACATTTAGAAGACACAATCACCACATTAGTTGGCAAGGTGTCAAAGGAAGATCAACCATCCTCAAGTTCAATCCAGCATAAGATGATTCATCCCAAAAGGGAAATTCCACAACAAGAGATCAATCACGATCATTCTCCAAATCATGAACAATCACTCTCTCCTCCAAAAATAAGTGGATATCAAATGAAAACCAAGTTAGAATTGTCAAAATTCAATGGCGACACAAAACAGAGCGTGGTGTGGATCAACAATGCAGAATAAATTTTCTCCATACACAATATCACATCCGAGGAAGAAATGATAAATTATGCCTCGATACAACTAGAAGATCAGGCATACAATTGGTATATGTGGTGGAAGGTTACAACATGGACAACTAAGCTCAATCGAAACACGTTCATAAATGACTTCTTTAAGAGGTTTGAAGATCTAAAAGAAAAATACTTCTTCACAAAACTCACCATACTGCAGCAGAAAGGTGATGTCGATGAATACATCGACCAATGTGAAACCTTGGCGACACGTGTGCAGGAAATCACAAACAATCAACTCCTACAAACTTATGTGTATAGACTAAAACCCTATATTAGGGATAAACTAGAGCTACTAAATGTATCAACGTTGGACAAGGCGAGACGCAAGGAAACAATCATTGAGGAAAAAATAAAAAATACGTGGAACATGAAACATGATAAAGATCGAAGGTCCATCAAAAATACCAAAATGGACACCAAATACCATCCACCACATCTAAGAAGTGACAACAAACCCACCTTAGAAGTCCAATGAATGAAAGAAGGAAAGTGTAAATATTTCGGAGAGAAGTGGGACCCAAGACACAAATGTTTGAAAAAAGAGACCACCAAGAAATTATATCAATGTGAAGCAGAAGAGGAAGACAAGTCAGACAGTGAGGAATACAACATAGAAGAAACATGTGACATTCAAAATCCTCCATCGGATTCAGAAGATGAAGAACTTCCCAAGATATTGATCGCATCATAACAAGAATACACCAACCACATACATTAAAACTTAAAGGGCATATAAAAAATAACAATGTTTTTGTCCTATTCGATATGGGAAGTACCCATAATTTCATTGATGTAAGTGTTGCAAAGAGGCTTAACCTTTTCATATATCCAGTACCCAACGTGAAGGTAATGGCCGTAAATGGAAGAATATTGAAAAAGTGGGAAAATACCACAAGGTTAAGCTGCAAATACAAAACTATAACCTTGAGTCATAATTTTACGCAGCACCCTTAGGAGGAGTTGATGCAGTATTAGGAATTCAGTGGCTGCAAACACTAGGTACCTACTCAACAAACCACCAAGAACAATTTATAAAGTTTAAGTGGCAAGGAGAAAAATAAAAGTTGTATGGGTTCCAACCCCCTCGCACACAAATTGTGTCATCCCACAAAATGGAGAAGCTAATTCGAAAGGGAGCACCAATGTATGTCGTACAATGCCAACAGATGGAATTATTAACTTCGGAAGTGGTTAAACCAGATCAACCTGAGATCCAAGGACTAATCCAAAAGTACAAAAAGGTATTCGAAGATCTCCCCATGGAGTTACCACCAGACAGGAAGATCGAGCATGTCATCGAAATCAAGTCTGGATCAAGCCCCGTCAATGTTAAACCCTATAGGTATCCACACCATCATAAGACAGAGATTGAAAGATTAATCCATGATTTACTAGAAGTGTGGAGTGATTACAAAAAGTCAGAGTACTTATGTTGCAACAATGTACTGGTTCGAAAGAAGGATGGGTCATTTAGGCTATGCATCGATTACAGAGGACTAAACAAGATAACTATTAAAGACAAATTTCCCATTCCATTTATAGATGAAATGTTGGACGAGCTGCATGGTGCAAGGTACTTTTCAAAATTAGACTTAAGGTTGGGATAGTACCAAATCATAGTAAGGCTAGAAGATGTGGTGAAGACAACTTTCCAGACACATGAAGGACATTATGAGTTTAAGGTAATTCCTTTTGGGCTAACTAACTCTCCAACGACATTTCAAGCAACCATGAATAACCTAATTCAGCCATTCCTAAGGAAGTTTGTACTAGTTTTTTTTATGACATCCTCATATACAGTAAGACATGGAAGGACCATCTCGTACATCTGGAACAAGTACTTTCTATTTTAAAAGAAAATCAGCTCTATGCCAATATGTCCAAATGCATGCTCGGTAAGGAAGAAGTGAGCTATCTTGGTCACGTAATATCTAAAGGAGTCAAGGTAGATCCAGAAAAAATAAAATCAATCGCAGAATGGCCCACACCCACTAACATCTCCAAGTTAAGGGGATTCCTTGGGCTAACTGGATACTACAGAAGATTCATTCGGAATTATGCGCACATAACCACATCCTTATCCAACCTTGTAAAAAAGAATGCATTCCATTGGAGTGAAGAAGCGGATAAATGTTTTAAAGGTTTGAAAGGAATTATGTCCTCCACACATGTACTAGCTACCCCAGACTTCTACAAACCATTTGTAATAGAATGTGATGCTTCAGGTTATGGGTTGGGAGGAGTACTAATGCACGATGAACACCCGATAGATTTTGAGAGCAGGAAATTAAACAAGCGAGAACAATTGAAGTCTACATACGATAAGGAAATGTTGGGAATTATGCAAGTATTGGAAAAGTGGCGACAATGCCTCATAGGGAGAAAATTCATGATCCGCACAGACCACAATAGTCTTCAATACCTACTTCAACATAAAACATTGTCCACAAAACAATAGAAGTGGATAGAAAAAATCGTTGCCTTCGACAGGGAAATAATACACAAAAAGGGGAAGGAAAATGTAGTCGCAGATGCACTTTCCAGAAAAGATGACGATATTACCTCTTACTCCATTTCAGTCACAATTCCAGAATGGCTAGATGAAATATGAAGCGAATACGTCGAGGACCCAAAAACAAGCACCATACTTAACAATTCCAATCATGACCCCAAGTTTGAAGGGAAAAATGATACCCTTTGATATAAGGGGAGGACTTATTTAAACTCAAACTCTAAGTTCAAGGTTAAGGTAATGAAGGAATCCCATGATTCACTAGCCGCAAGACACATAGGATTCTTCAAATATTATTATAATGCAAGAAGGTCATTTTTCTGGAAGGGAATGCAAAAAGATATCCGACAATATGTGGTAGAATGTGGCAAATGCCAGAGAAACAAAAGTGAAAATGTTTTAACCCCAGGGTTACTCCACCCCATACACATTCCAAACCAGAAACATGAAGAGATATCAATGGAATTCATCGATGGGTTACCTCCGTCGAAAGGAAAGGACAAAATATTTGTAGTGGTGGATCGATTAACCAAATTTTCACACTTCATGGCAATAAAAAAAAGACACGACAAAACAAATTGCAGATATATTTTGCAAGAATATCTACAAATTACTTGGCTTCCCAAAAGTCATCGTCATTGACAGAGATGCAAAATTTAATGGAAAATTTTGGAGGGAATGTTTCAAACAACTAGGCACATCACTCAATATGAGCTCAACTTACCAACCCCAAATAGATGGTCTGAATGAAGTCGTAAATAAATGCTTAGAAGCCTATCTATGTTGTTTGGTAATAGATAAGCAAAACCATTGGTCTCAATGGTTACACCTAGCAGAATGGTGGTACAATTCAACGTACCACACCTCCGCAAAAATGACCCCCTTCCAAGCCTTATATGGGTATGAACCCCCAAATTGGAAGGAGTTAGTTCTAAACGACACTAATGTTCCAGAAGTAAGGAACCAACTAGAGAAATCACAAAAAACAACTGAATTACTCAAGGATAACTTAGTCACGGCACAAAACCGCATGATGCAACAAGCAGATCAACACATAATTGAAAGAGAATTTAAAGTAGGAGACTGAGTGTTCGTAACACTCCAACCCTATAAATAGATATCTCTTAAAAACGAATGAAAAAACAATTTGCCCCCATATTTCTATGGACCATACCAGATTACCAAGAAGATTAGTCTAGTTGCGTATAAATTACAATTACTTGATAAAAGTTGTATCCATAATGTCTTCCATGTATCATATCTCAAAAAAATGTTGGGGCAACATCAAAAGGTGAAACAATACTTCCTATGTTAGATGATGAAGGAAAGGTCATTTTGGAACCAGAGGCAATCATTGCAACCAGAGAAAGAAGACTTCGTTCTCGAACACTCAAGGAATGTCTCATTAGGTGGAAGATTTTTCCAGCTGAAGACGTATCATGGGAGACATAATAGTTTCTTCAACAATATTCGTCTTTACCCTTGCTTTGAGGACAAAAAGTTCTAATAGACAACAACAATGTTATGTATCTAAGTATTTGAGAGCAATTAGTTTAGATATTAAATGTAATATTAATTATCTATCATAGGGTCACGCCATTTCGTTGAAACGGTGTGTTTTAGACCTATACAAGGTCTTATCTCTTATTGTAAAAGAATCATCTTTCAATAATTATCATTGTAGCTAAATTCCAGTTTCGTGGGTTTATATTTGCTTCGCTCCATCATTGTTCCCATGGTAGAGGAATTTGGGAGGCACTTTGGATAGTATTGTTATCCTGGAGGATTTACTAAGCTATTATCCCTTTTACTTTCTTATTGTGGACCGTCATCTCTAATCTTATATGCATGTATGTTGAAACTATTGCTCTAAAATAGTTTCTACATTAGAGGAAATTTCAACTCAAAATGGGCCTCCTAAGAAAAATAATGAAATAATAGTTAAAATAATAAAACAATATTTATTAATTTTGGAGGAAGAAAAGAAAAAACTACTTTTTTTGTTCGTATTTTCAACATATCTCCCTGTGTTTTTACACAAATTTCGATCGGGAGAGCTCCCTAGATGCGAAATTAAATTATGCATCCAACGAGTACCCACTCGGTATACTTTTGACGGACCCTGCTACCCCATAACGTTTTTTCCAGGTATTTCTTGTTTTTAGGGTAGCAGGGTATGTCAAAAGTATGCCGAGTGGGTACTCGTTGGATGTGGAATTTAATTTCACATCTAGGGAGCTCTCTCGATTGAAATTTGTGTAAAAACACAGGGAGATATGTCGAAAATACGAACAAAAAAAATAGTTTTTTTATGATACATATCCCCAAATTTATATTAATAAATTGTTGGAGACCTATACGGTATTTCAAATTTAAAGCAATTTCATTGGCTAACACATGATGACATGGAATTTGAATTATGGTTAAAAGGCCCATTTTGAGTTGAAATTTCCTCTAATACCCTTTGTGCATATGGATATTTGGTGGGATCTCTGGAGAACTTGAATAGGAGAGAACTGGAGATCCGGTTTCGATGAGGTGTCGAGTAGGAAATGGTATGGATTGTACTATTTGCTTATATTTAATATAGATTGGACATCTTTTTATTCCTCATATTAAATGTTTATAATTGTTATCAAATTTGGTTTAGATGAGGATATGTATTTTATTAACTACTTTTATTTTCTATGTTATCTTTTGATTTCAATAATCTTTTTGTATCCAAGTTTGTTTGAGGAACGTATTGTGTTTTTGTTGCAGGTTCTTGGATTGAGTTTAGGGAGCATATTTGAAATAGAAAATAAAGTTAGGACCAACCTTCATAAACAAAGTACACTAATTTTTTTTCCTTCAAATCCTAAAATTTAGTTTTGTTTGATCTTGATTCATAGTTAAAAGTATGAATTGCTTGTGTTCAAACCCTTGTGTATGTCTTATGTAAACCTAGTATGTTGGTGATAAAGAACCAATCATTTGGAAGTTTTTATCAACAATATATATGGTGACTCCATTGAGGAAACTATTTGTTGTGGGGTTTCTTGGTCATTTTCTCTGGTGTTTTTGAGTTGATTGAACCTTCGTTAAGTTGGAATATACCTATGATACTCGAAGAAACTTTTTATTTTTATTTTTCTAAGTTTTCATTCTTGATTTTCAAACCTCTCAAAATTCATTCATAGTCTGTAGAACTTACATAAGTGCTTCCTTGGTAATTCACATGCATTCTTATTCACAATAGCAGATCATTCGCTAGTAACATAAGATACATGTGTGAATTCCCTGAAAGTGTGAGTTTTTCACATTTTTCTCTATCCTGTTGGTTTGACTAAGTCTATTTGAAAGTATCTAAGTGTGTCGGGTTCCTCTAAATCCGCTCAGGATAAGTTTGGGTGTTGTTTGATCAATTTTAACTTGATTTTTGAATTAAATTAAGGTGAAAAGTATTCAAAAAGTGTCATTGTTTCATTTTGTTTTCACTATTTGTGGTTTGATAGAATTTGATAGTGAAAGATCAAAACATATTTCTTTATGTATATCTTTATGATTGTTTCATTTTGTATGCAAGAATTAGGCTTGACAAAACCTTGTTGTTTAGTAAACCAGATTGACTATTTCAGTCTATAAAACTCGTGCTTGGCTTGTTTTTCTTGAACTGGTCAAAATTGTATTGTTGAAAGCCCTGTGTTTGTGGATGCTTTCATTTGGAGTGATAAGGAGATCAAAATTTGTTTATATTGTTTTCATTAGCGTAGTTTTTCATCAAATAATTTATTTTCATTAAACGAAAAACTAAAAAGTTGGATCATTGTAAATTTTGGCTCTGTTTTATGTGAATTGCAATTTTTTTCATTGGAAATTTGAGTCTACATTTTGCATAAAAAATAAAATTTGCATTTTGATTTGTGTGAATTTCAAGGTTTCATTGGAAAAGTAGGTTTGAATTTTGCATTAAAAGAAAAAATTGTATTTGGTTTGTGGAATTGTACTTGCATTTAGGATCGAGTCTGAATTTGCACTCAAAGAGTTGAGTTGTATTTACATTTAAGATTATGTCTGCATTTGCATTTGAAAGACTTAGTTTGCATTTCTTTAATATATATATAGTTTTCATTTGCATTTAAAACAATGCATTTTACATTAAAAGTTTGTATGTGCATTCAAATTTTTTAAACTTGAAAAGGCTTGTATATCAATTTGAAGGATTCTAAATACTTGCATTTGCATTCAAAAAGGAATGTTTTCATTTTGGAAACGATTGCATTATGAAAAGTTGGTTTAGTGGTTTTGGGAGTTCTCCATATTTCATTGAAAAGAGAAAAATAAACACATTTACACTTGAATATATTTAGTTTCACCTTATACTAGTGCTTCATATGTCATTTAAAGAGTGTAAAAACATGTTTTGCATTTATAATATTTAGGTTCACTTAGTTTTGCTCTTTTGAAAAGTTCATTGAAATTGCATTTTGAATAAGCAAGAAGTAATTGGGAAAGACTAGGAGGTTTTTTTTTTTAGCAAGAAACTCACCTAATAGTCTAGGGCTTAGGACTTTGGAGATAGGTGTTGTGAGTAAACACTTCCAAAGTCACAAAATTGGAAACTAGGAACTATTAAAGAGAGTCAAAATCCATTAATAGAATGAAGTACTTATCGGGAAAGAACCTCTTAAATAGGCATAAAGTGGTAGGTTAAGTTAGTTCAAGTGGACAGATTATCCCCTAGCACTTGGATTAATGGGGTTATGTGTGTTCGGGGTGTCTGCATGGAAAGTACTTGAGGTGACATCAATTCTCACTGATAGATTTGGGTCTAGGACTTGTGTCCTATTTTCCCTTCCCATTCACCGAAGCCCTTTCTAGTGACTGTCCCACTTGACTACATAATGTGAAGTGGTAACCCTAGTTTCCTTTCCTAGGTTGACGTTGCAAGGGGAATATCTTGGGAACATGAAGATAGACGTAGACCTTCCATCCCATCTCCTTGGGAGGGTATTTTTCGAAGGAAAGTGCTTGCACCATTGGTGATTGGTCCATGAGAGTGGGGTAACTATATCTCTTGATATTCATTGGTTAAACTTGGGCCCTAATCATCCTAGGATGATCTCCATAAGACCCCCAATTACACCTCTTCTTTGAATAGTATTTGGTTCTAAACGTCCAAACACTTGTCATTGAAATACTATATCTGCTTGTTGTAATATTTTTGGCAACTTTCTAATGAGTGATGTTTGTTTTTTTTAATTTTTGTAGACTTATTTGTGTCTTATGTGAGCCATCGTGACCAATCAACCCTTGTGTAGTTCCGAAAGGATCCAAGGCTAATATACTGAATAGAGGGAGGCGCTTGTTCCCAGGTGAAGTTTGGATTACAATAATATACCCCCTTAGGGGGAAGAGTAAGAAAATTATGAATACAAACAACATAATTGTAAAAATAAAACAATTCTATTTCTAGTGAGTCTAAGAGTTTTCCTGAAGAAAGACATTTTAGTGACACTGAGGGTCAGTTGAATAACTCCCCTAGAGTTGTTTCCTCTCGACCTAAGGAGAACTTAGGTCCTAATTTAATAGAGGATCTCTCAGATCCATTAGGACTCTTGAATCCACCACAAAGTTGTAGTTTTAACCAAGAAGCTAGTTTTCATATCCCTAGGAGAAACTATCCTTTGTCTTAGTGGTTTAATATGGAAAATACAAGAGAAGCACCTAGTACAAGGGAGGTAGCTCCCCCAATCAATTCTAATTATTAGGACGAGTAAGTTTGAATGTCTGATCCACAATATTATCAAGATTGTCCCCATAATCTTCTATGATGCTTATTGGCAGAACCTCGTTATCTTCATAAAGCACAATTCCTTTTTCTTTTGGACTGACATTTCCATGTTTTCAGTCAATACTTGCTAATATTCATCCTACATCAACTTTTACCACTACTTCAAGTAGTGACCCAACAATTCCTTTTCCTAATTTCCCAGCCTTCATTGGACAAATGTCCATGCCCAAACCATGCTTTGTAGTTGTATCCTTTGGTGGCTCTAGCCTACCCTAGATAAGATTACCTTTATAATCACTTGGAGACATGATTACTATTAATCCCTTTGCATCAATTATACCAAAAGGTAAAACATTTGGACTGGGGGGCACTAATGTGATGCAAGGAAACAATCCCTTTTCTATAGTAGGGGGAACAAATTTGGTTAACCCTACATTAATGAATACCTTATGGAGTATCCAACCTTTAGGAGGAATGGGAGGGGATTTTGGAAAAAATTTCTATATTTCTTACAAACCTAAACTAGTTAGAACTTTGTACCAAATAATCAACTTTTCACGAATCTTGAATCTCCTTATATTCTAGGACAATTTGTTGTGAACATAAACCAATGTGCAACTAATGCTCTTGGATCTTGGAATTCCATGGCTTAAACAACGTTGTCATTTTTTTGTACTTTGAATTTTACAAAAATCACGAAGTTAACCAATGATCCAGTTTTGTATGACCCTAGATGGACACCCCTCCCTACTAATCTCCCTTAAGACATTCCTAAGTTTAAAGGGAAATTTAAGAAAGATCCGACGAACCGTGTCACAAATTTTCATCTATGGTTGTCTTCTAATTCTCTAATGTATGATTGCATTATATTGCATCTCTTCCATAGGTCTTAACTGGGATGGTAACTAAGTGGTATATTGAACTACCACGAGCATCTTTCCAAACATGTAACTTGGTTGTGATGACATTTCTGAGTCACTTTCAGTTGTTAGTCCGATATGAGACTAGTACGTGGTTTAAAGTGTGTATGTTTTCACAGTGAGAAGACATGTTGCTAATTTCGGGTATACGATGTGTCAGAGAATTTTGAAACCAACATTTCAAGTGGTTCCTCCACCCATGATCAGGGTTATTAACTTCGTTTGGGAAAGATAGATCTACTCATATATCTGACAAGATTCATGGGTAGTGAAGTAGACAATACTTAATTAAATTTCAAATCCTTGACGAATTCCTAACCGAATAGCTCATCAAGTCCTTACAACCTTTTATTGTTGAAGATGTGGCTCTTTTAGGGGTTCAAACTGAAGAGAAAAATATTATCAAAGATTTACAATTGGATTTGGTTTACTCCCAATCAATAATGTTGTATGAAATTTGACCCATTGCTCCTAGATCAGAAGTTGATCCAACCAAACTTACCCATGTACCTCATGTTGATAGTGTGATTGGTTCAGTTGAGAGTAACTTAGCTAGCCATGGTATGAACTTCATTGGTCAAAATTCATCACCAACCGGGAAGAAAAAAACATAGAATACCAAACCCAACATTCCCTTGGATGTTCTGTCAGTATAGACATTGAATTCCAAAGAAAATGAGAAGCCTAGGGGGAGGATAAAAAGAATAAGAAAATTGGGAATAAAGGGGATAAGAATTAAACCAATGATAATAACAATAATGATAGTGGGAAAAAAGGAAAAAAGTAAATTTAAGTTTCCTTGTCAATTGTGTAAGGTTGATCACTTAACCTACAAATTCCCTAATATAGAAATTGATTAGAGGTTGTTAGCACACCAAGAAGGTAAGTCCCAACCTTTTGTATTGACTAATCCTTTTCTTTAGCAACAAATGATTGCTCACCAAAACCCTACACCTCCGCAAGGGGGTAATCAGGTTTCCTCCTCACAAGGTGGCAACATAAGCGAAAGTGAATTTTTTTATGTGTCAACAGATGTAGTCCTCCAAAATAGGAATAACACTTATGAGGAAACTACGTCTAGGTCCAAAGGAAAATAAGTAGCTACCCCATTACACATACAGAATCCGACCTATGATACTATTCCTAGAATTATGAAGGGTGTTCTAAAGAAGGACACATACAATCCTAATGTGTGTGCAACCCAAAAATTAAGTATGGTTGAATATTTGGCACAATATCCTTATGAAATGTTCACTCTCAAAGTCCTCAAATGTTGTCCAGCTCAATGGAAGACTCTACTTTCATCTTTAGGATGCATAGATCCCATGGACAATCAAGTGATAACCTTTGATTCTGAAGGTTGGAAGCCTCAATTACCCCATCATGCAACATTCCAAATTCAAGTTTCATCCGGAAAGTCCAAAATACATCAAATTGTTGTTGATGAGGGTTCATCGACATATGTCATGTATTTGTAAGGTTGTAGGGATATAGGTTCGCCTGAAGTAGTTGCACTTGTGACCATGTTGAAAGCTTTCGATGGCAATTTTTTCAAACCTCACAGAATTATCCCTGCTCTTCTAGTAGATCTAGGGTGAAATACAATAAAGGTTGATGTGGAAGTTGTTTAATTTCCACTCGACAATAATATGTTACTAGGAAGGAATTGGAACAAAGCTATGATGACAATGGTATCATCAATCTTTCGTTTCATTAAGTTTTGTCATAAAGGAAAGATTGTTACAATTGATCAATTAACATTTAGCAAAAATGCATTAAATGATGAAAATGGGTCTAATATTCCCCTAGTAATTCATTCCATGACGGATTGTGCGAAGGTCAGTGTGGGGATGTATCTTACATTAATGGGAACATTTAATCTACCCCCACTTGAACTGCATGCTAATTCATATCAAATACACACAATTTCCATAGTTTCCATGACTTCCTCACCTAAGGTGTTTCAATTTAAGTCTTATTACTTTAATGAGCCTTAGAAGTTGCCAAAACCTTCAAACGAATCTGGGCGTAGTTATATAAGTTTGGCCTTGTCTGTAGTTAAAGTAGCTTTCCAAGCCATAATTTCAAAAGAAGGAGACTATGCTTGTCTACATTCCATTTTGGAACTTGATGACAAGTAATTAATGTACATTTGGGATATCAATTCTTTACCTTGGAACGACCCATTAGATACATTTTTCCCTCGTATGAAGCTTTGTTGAGGAAATGTATTTAAGATATGCCTTAGAGAGACATGCAATATCATGCATCGTTTCTTCTAACTGAAAGGGACTTATGAATTGATGTTGATGGAACCATCAAACCTGGTCCTATGGAATGGTATGGGATCCCTATTACATATTCCCAAGTTTATGTTTAGGGGAATATGGAAAACATTTCAAAAACTATTGTCATTAACATCTCCAAGACCCCAGGTGTTATATAAAATTTCTTTATTGGTGTTGATTGTTCTCTTGGTGAGAAACCTATATAACAA